>APFE030176186.1:371809-389754 GCA_000404065.3 Pinus taeda
TTTGGCATGCTTTACCTGTTCATCTCCTTCATAGCTTGTGACAATTTTGTCCCATATCTCTTTTGCGGATTTATAGTGCATTACCTTCATGAATTTCGTTTGAGATATACATCCTAATAAGGTACTGTCTGCTTTTGCATTTGTTTCATACTTCTTTTTCTCGTCTGCATCTGTAGGAGTAGTTGAAGGAAAAGCATAGCCTGTCTCTACAATGTTCCAAACTTCTGTACCAAGAGATTGAATATAGGCAGTAACTATTACCTTCCAATAATTGAATTTTGTCCCATCAAAAACTGGTGGCCTGATAGATGCTTCCCTCTCGTAGTTGCTCATGATGAAAGATCTTCCTTCAAGCGATCAAGCTTCTTTAGAAGGACCCGCTCTGATACCAATTGTTGAAAATAATACTGAGAGGGGGGGTGAATCAGTATTATCTAGACCTTTTACCAAGTCTTCTTCTTATTTATACTTTGAATTATTTTTTCATATCAGTACCATAAAATAATGAGCATGAACAAGAAAAACAGACACTCACATCAAAGAACACCAGATATAAGGTGGAAACCCAATGTGGGCGAAAACCACCTGCTACAATATGTCTCTATCTTCTTTCAATTTAGAAACTCCTTTTACAATGGTCTTGTACTGGTGCAGTCCTTTACCAGTACGTAGGTTGCAACCTGCAGAGAGCTACAACTCTCTCTCGTTTTCCAGTCTCTCCTGGAAGGGAGCTACAACCCCCTACGTCTTTTCTTACAAGGACCACTTTTCATAAATTTTCGAACTGGGTCCATATACATATAAATTACAGTCAGCTGTAGTAACCAAATCAAAATAATAGAACTGAACCCAGAACACCTTATCAACAGAAAAATTCAGTCAACAGATAGTCCTGAAACAGATACACAACTTTCCTTTCTTTCGCCTGCGTCAGTACGCACTTCACCCTCTGCTTCTCTGCGTATACCCGCAGATCTCCTTCTGCTGCACCGCGTGCCCATGCACTGCTTCTTCTGTCGTGCTGCGTACAGTACGCACCCAAATGCAATATCGCACTGCGTACTGTCACAGTAGGCACGCACCCAAAAGAACTATCGCGCTGCGTACTGTTACAGTAGGCACGCACCTGAACCACTGCTGCTCTGCGTACCCACGCAGTTCTCCTGTTTCTACTCTGCGTACCCACGCAGTCACCCTTCGTCTGTTCTGCGTACCTGCACAACTCGCCTTCTTCTGCTCTGCTTACCCACGCAGAGGCACCGTTAAACACCTGCGTACCTCAGATTAGGGCTGAATTTGTAGATTACCAGTGTGCTACAGTTAGACAGATGCCCAGATCTGATGAAGCACTTGGGAGATCACCCTTTACAGATTCGCTTTCCACTTTCACTTTCATATAGATCAAGCCTTTTGAAACAATAACCCAATAGATCAGATCTTAAGATATTCAACCCAAAAGCATACTTAGCCAAATGATCTCCTTTGCTTTATATAGGCAAGCTCTTCCTCAAATCAAGGATCATGGGGCTCAATAATAATAATAAAATAAAACAATACCACGGGCCAAAACCATGATAACACAATACCGTCGGCTAAATACCAAGGGTAAAACATAAGGAACCCCACGTGTGCACACTATACTGTCTTGAAGTGTGTGCACTGGGGGTACGTACCTCATGAATGGGTAACCTGCGTGTGTGGACGCGGTCCCTGCACAGCGTACCTGCGGGTACGCAACTTCTGAACTGTTCTCCTGCGTACTTCTTAATTTTCCTCATATTGAGAGCCTTGCCATGGGTGTTGCCATCAAGTACAACATCTCGAACATATAACCGTACCAGAAATATAATGCCAACATAAAGTAGTTCAGTGAGACTATTTTAGGTACAATGATGTCCATACAAAGTGGAACTTCCAAATAGACTCCTATATAAAATAAAGAGACCAAAAGTAAAATCACAATCAAATCTAGAAACCTAGAAGGCCAACTGCAAAGAGTAAAGAGGTGATCTTCTAGGAAAACTTCTAGGCCCTGTAAATGATCCAAGTAGTAATAGTCCCTTTCAAACTCACAATGGTTGGGTTAACAGTTAATCTGTAAATTTATACTCTCTCAGTATGACCTTTGTTGTTTTACATTTGTATCAACTTGCAGGATTGAAAGCAATCAAACACCAACTTCGTGTAAGGGTTATGGTGGTAGAGGTACTCTTATTATAGGCTCACTAGATGAAGGGCCTTCAAAGCTCAAATAAAGAAGACAAAAACCAAATCTGCATCAAATATGTCAAATGTTCAAACAACTAGGACTCCAAAGCCGTACATTTTTCCTACTTGACAAATATTTTACGAATATCTATGAGTAAGATCCACCGTATTTATGGATACATTTGTTGTAACAATTTTTTTACCATGTGATTATCCTACTTGGCAAATCTCCAATTTTTTTTATAGAAATATAAAATCCTTTAATATTATTTTCTGCAAATATTTATGAGTATTTGTACCATGCAGCTAACATGCTTGACAAATCTCCATTTTTTCTACAAAAATATAAAATCTTTCATTTGAATGATATTGGCATCAAGTGTGGGAAGATTACAAGAAATGGGATTGGAAAAAGGATGGGGAGAAAATGCAGAGAATTTATTGGATATGATTCATTTGTTGTTGGATATCCTTCAGGCCCTTGATCCATCAACTTTGTAAATGTTTCTAGGAAGGATTCCTATATTTTTTTAATTTTGTGATTATTTCACCTCGTGGTTATTTTGGGCAAGAAATTTTAGGAATGTCAGAAACTCATGGATAAGTAAAATATATCTATGAGTATATGTACCATGCAGCTAGCATGCTTGACACATCTCCATTTCTTTCTACAAAAATATAACATATTTTGTTTGAATGTTACTTGACTCAGTTGTGGGCAGATTATAAGAAATGGGATTGGAAAAAGGATGGGGAGAAAATGTAGAGAATATCTTGGATATGATTCATTTGTTGTTGGAGATCCTTTAGGCCCTTGGTCCATTGACTTTGTAAATGTTTCTAGAAAGGATTCTTATATATTTTTTAATTTTGTGGTTATTTCACCTCGTCGTTATTTTGGGCAAGCAATTTTAGGAATGTCACAAACTCATGGATAAGTAAATTCTTTTTTTATAATTGCAATGCCCATTCCATGATATCTTTTCTTTATTGTTTGATTGTATTTTTAACTTTTACTTTGATTTTGTTTTGTTGTTTAACTATAAAATTTAACATACTTGCTAGCATATCCATTTAAACAACATCCAAAACTTGAAGATAATATTAGTATTATTGTTGTTTTCTGTTAAAAGATTTTTAGATTCAAATTTTATAGATATAAAAGATAAAAACAAATGCTAATGCCTTCGTTTGATTTTTATTTGACTCTAATATGGGCATGTTATAGGAAATGTGATTAGAAAAAAGGATGGGGAGACAATACAGAGCATGACTTGGATATGATTCATTTGTTGTTGGAGATCCTTCAGGTACCTGGGCCATCGACTTTGTCAATGTTTCTAGTAGCTATTCCTATGGTTTTTAATGTTGTCATTCTTTCACCTCATTGGTTATTCTAGGAAAGAAAATGATTTATGAATTCCAAACAAGACATTGGTGGACAAGGAAACAATTTTTTTATAGTTGCAATGTCCATTCCATGATATTTTCTCTTTATTGTTTAATTGTATTTTGAACATTTTTTTTGTTTTTTTTGTCTTTTAACTATGAAATTGAAAATTCTTGGTAGCATGTCCATTTAAACCAAAAAAAAATCTGGAAGATGAAATTAGTATTACAAAATCTTTTTAGTTGTTTTGTGTTAAACTATTTCCATGACTATTAGAAAATTTTACTTTCGTGTTGTTTAAATACTTAATCGCGTTCATGCGTTAAAGAATGAAATGTTGTTTTGAATAAAATGACAAGGATTAGACATCACATCTCAAATATATATTTACTTCAAAATTTATCTACAACTTGGGCTTTTTAGGATGTCACTTAGTTGGCATGATTGTGCCTATGTTTTCCATGAACGTTTAATACTAAGTTACTAAGGTGTTCTTTTCTTTGGTGACATTTTATTTTCTTTGTTTTTATAGGTCATGTCGCCACATAGTGGCCACTATATCTCAACTGAATATTTTTTTTTTTAAGTTTCTTATTTTTATAGGGAAAAATGGCTTTGACATTATTGATGTTGAGGTATATGTCATATAAATATTTTATATTCTAATTTAGTTTATATTCTAGTGTTGATGTTATTTCATGGCTTACACTCTACATTGTATTTTCTTTTGTTTTCAAAAAATGAACTCAATATTGATGGTAGGAAGTAAGAATTGAATAAAGAGGAGAACAATAACACTGGAGCGACAAATGTAAGAAGAGAGAGAGAATATAATCAGTCTAGTGATACCCTTAGAGGCAATATCCCACATAAGACACACATAGAGATTAATGCTCATGTCTTAAAAGTTGGTGAATTCACCTGCAATGCTTTGGAAACACAATGATAATGTTTTGGAGTAATGAAACATCATTTCATGTGTAAATTTTAGTCCAACCAATATTAAGTTGGAAACTCAAATTGTAATATTTGACATTTCATATAATATAATTTATGTGGTTGAAATAATTTATAGTTGCACTGGATATTGTCTACTATAGTAATTAACATATGTAAACTTGCGTTTTCTATATTCCATAAACATCCACATTGTATGATCGTTTTTTTAATTTAGTCGCAAAATCATAATAACTAAGATATGTTGATTAATAATGAACACATAAAATCAATCTAACACTACTAAATTAGTAGTTTATATTTACGAATGATCAACACAATTAAAATGAATACATGATTAAATTATTTGTTTATAATGATTGTTAATGAAAGAAAATGAAATGAATATAAACGACTAAATTAGTCATTTATATAATGAATATAAAACTACCAAAAAAGATAAATGACTAATGCAAATAATAAATTTGTGATTACAAATGACGACTAAATTTTGCATATATACGACTATTAGTAGTTAATTTACAGTATCTTATAACACGACCAACATTTTTTGTCATTAATTGGTTTTCTTAGATGATCCTATAGTCATATATTTTATTGTATATTTGGTCATTAATTGTGGCAATTAATGACTAAATCAATGACTAAATTAATGACCAAATTTAAGACTAAGTATATTACTAGATGATGAAATTGAGACAACAAATTAATGACTAAGCTAAAAATGACTAAAAGTTGGTCACGCTATAAGATATTGTAGATTAGCTACTACTGGTCATCTACTGAAAAATGGTCATTTATATGAAAAATTTAGTCGTTTTTTACTAACTGATTAACCATTTCATACAAGTGTTGTCTATTAGTTCTTGGAACCCTTCTACTCCCTTCCTATCATGCAACAACTTCATATAGGTCTTCAAGAAAGTGGTTAAGAACGATGGATCCACATCTTGTACTTCACTATTTCTAGCTAATTTATCTTAACTCCCGGATGTAGAAGCTTCGGCAAAATTACTTTTAGCCTCCATAAAAGTTTCTCTAGCCCAGTTCAAGTCAAATACAGCTTCCATTTCAGTGGCCTTGCACACCCATCCATTTCTCTCTGGTTGTTTTCCCTTATCTTCATTGGTGGCCATACCACTGCACATTCTGATATTGACACTATGATCCTCTTCACGTGGCTCTGCCCACATCATCTGGATATTCTACATAGGTCGTTGGGGTTATGTCTTATTTTCCTGCATATTTTCGATAATGATTGGGTAATATTCTATCACATAGTCAAATTGTCTATAATATTGACATGACAGATGTGTTGGGTTCTAACATTCGCATGAAAAATGTCAAGCTCCCTGACAATTATAGAAAATAAGTTATCTGTTATGTCTACCAACTCCTCATCCTCTTCCTATTCCACGGCCTTGGATTCCTCCGTGTGCTACACGTACGCCCTAATCCCAAGGCTGCATTTCTGCCTGCATTTGGTAGGGAGGGGTCCTATCCATCATTAATTCATAAACTCGACAATGACATTCATCGTGACCAAGAGACTTGTGAAAATTGCAAAAAAACTATTGAGGGGTTTGTATAAAATTTTGTAGAAGATGACAACATTTCGTCGCATGTTGTCCTATAATCTGACATAAAGCGCACCATGGCACTGCTCCTGCACTTGGTCTAGTGCTATTTTGTGGCTTTAGGGGAACATTCCCCCCCAATAAGATAGTTTTGATAAGCCAGAAAGTGGTACTTATCATGCCCATGGACCTTGAATTTCAAGCACCAAACTTTAGTGCGCACATCACACTAGGCTTCCTTTCCCTTCTTTAGGCTCTACAACTCTAGGTGCGGATTTGCTAGCTATGAGTGAATCTGTTGCACTCCAATGTTCGTATCTAGTATTGGCAAATCATCCAACCTCATCATGATCTCAACAGCTTCTAGTTGCATTTCTATCTTCTGTTGTGATAATGGTAATCTTAGATTAGGCAGCAATGAAGGGGATGTACCAATCCTTGTGTTGTTCGTCTATGATATTCCTATTAGCCTGCCGGATCAGGCATTTTAGCCTCTGATCAAAATCCCAAGAGGATTCATTCACCACTTGTTGTATCTCCTTAAACTTTATAACAAATTTCACCTGAGATTTAGGCTTCTTCAACTCACAACTAAATTCTTGTTGAGTTTCTTCCAAAGTCACGACAGGGTGATCTCAACAATACTTAATATACCAGGTCAGCGCTCTATCCTGCAGCGTCGTTACCAGCTGTGATTTCTTCAGATTATCATCAATGATCTATTGTGATGTCCACAAAGCATCTACAATGAACCAAAACTATTCGTGATCTTTGATTTTTACCCCTTTGAAGATCGACATCTTCATTCCATTCTCCATGTGGAAAGGTGTAGGTTGAGGCGGAGGTGGTGGCAAAGGTGTAGGTGTATTCGGTGGAGGTGGAGTGGATGGATGTGGTATCTGGTGGATACCCTCACCTACCAACTACAATTCACTTCGCCATGTATTCAGAATCTTTCCTTCATTGTCACTTGATGAGAATTCTAATAGCGGATTGTATTCAAAACCTGACACTCCGTTCATTCCAAAAGGTTTTCCACTTCGCATAATCCCAACACATCAAGGTAATCGCATAACCTATTTTTCACATAACAACATCTTAATCCAATTTTTCAGAGATCATAAGTACTTATCTCGTGGTCCCTTGAAGATCCTATGCTCTGCTTCACTATAAGTGACAGTTTTATTGACCATGAACTCAATCACAAATTCTTTGAGTGTTTGATCAATCAAATAGTCAACAGGCTGCGCAATGTTGTTCTTTGAAGCTTCTAAGCATCTCATCAGCTCTAGACTCCACACTATTGGGTCATCAAGTCTCCACATACCGTGACTTTCTGCCAAGCTAGATAGCTACTCGTGTAATTCGCAAGGGAAGAAACATAAAAAGTTCTCGGTTTAGTCTAAGTATTGGTGTCTACTTAACCACTACTCCTTGGATAACCATGGATTTTTGTTTTCCTGAGCTGCAAATGCATGTTCCTTTCAATCGATCCACTTCTCAATTTCTTTCTTGATAGGGAACCAGTTATTCGACATCACACATTCCCCATATTGATCCCGATCCCAACAACAAAACCATTTGTTAGCTTAAGGGGGGCCGACCAAGGTTTAGAGTTATTCGCACGAACCAACAAAACCCTAACTGTTGGCCCATTTGAAAACGACCTTCATAGAGAAGGTTGCAGTCTCACTTGAATCAATATTGTGGGATGCTAGAACTAGATTTCTGCATCTAGAGGCCTGTGTGATGGTCTTCCCAAAGTTCTTATAGCTTAGACCTTCCTTTGCAAATACCTATTCCTTTTGACTGCTTACTACTGCAATTCTATCGAATGGACCTTCAGACCTTTACAAAGGTGTTCACATGTATTTAACACACATAAACAAGATAGTTTTACTACTTTTGTGCAATAAACTATGTATTCTGCAGCCCTTACGATCTCGAGTTGTCATCACATAGTTTTACCTTTTCGATTAGTTAACCATAAGAGATCTATCTTACATCTTCCATATCTTTACAAATAGGGTTGATTATACTTATTATGCATAAAAATTATAGATCTATCCTTTTAGCATATAAAGAAAGCATTAAGTCACATAAAACAGATCACAGAGCAAAGATTCATAAACTTAAACAAAAGTAGTTTCACAAGGCACAAATGCGGAGAATTGTTCAAAACCAGTCTTTATTAAGATATAGAGTTCATATACAAACTTCTTATCCCTGTGCACTCAGTTGCAGGGGTCAACGCACTTAGCGTCGAACTTTCGAAGGTCTCTGCGCACTCAACTGCAAAACCCTTCCCCTTTTGCCTAAGTATAGGAAATTGGTTTTTCTTGCCTTAGCACCTTTCCCTTACAATGATTCTCTCTCAAAATTTAACTTTAAGACTCACTAAGACTCAACTATATATAGCCTTTTCATGACAATACCATGCCTCGCCGACCATGGTTGAATCTCAAAACTGACTTATCACCTACCCCTATAAGGGACTAATGCCCCTTTGACTCTTACCTAGCTTTGAATTCTTTTATCACTCAGTAATTTCTCAAGGTTAAAGAAAGAAATCACTGAGGTAAACACAAACCACTTTTGGAGCATAGGCTCTAGCCAACCTAGGCTCAGAGAGGGCTCTCTCTATATGATTTAGCTTTTTTCGCTGGGATTTGAGGCTAGTTATGAATGTCCAGGGGGTTTTCTGATTTGTTATTGAGATTAGGTGGTGGGATTCTTTAAAGAGATGGATAGAATGATGTCTCTAGACCATTGGGCTATGGAGTCAATAGAAGGGAAACAAAACTGGATCAAATCACTAAAGGGAATGTTCAAAGGGCAATCTAGCAGAGTAAAGTGCAGGTCTTTGGAACAGTGGGGTGAAATTGTTTGAATCAGGGTGAAAGAGAAAATAAGGGTTCTAAGACCAGGAATTAAACGAGGAATAAGGGGTAATCAAAAGCAAAGGAAAATTAAGAATTTGTTGATCTCGATTAGCAAGAAACAACCAAAACTAAGGAGAAATTAAGAATTCCTTAACTTAGATATCAATTGAAAACATTTATAAGCATAACTATTAAAACATAGTGTAATTAAACAAATTCTAAGATATTGTTCCAGTTATAGCATTCAGATTCAGAAATACATTAAATATTGTGGAAAAAATTTAAGAAAAATAACAACAACATGAGAAAATACTTGTCTGCACTTCGCTCAACACTTGAATCTTCTGAAATATCTTGTCTTTATTCATCAATCTGGCTTGCTAGCTCAGTCAATGATACAATAGATTTATAGTCCCTTCATCAAAATTCTATAGAACTGTCTAGGAATCCACCCTACATACTTCGAATTGTGAAGTATTTATACAAAAGTTTTATTACAAAACATCTCAAAGTAACTTGACATTTAATTGAAGAAATAGAAATATCTTCTTGGAAGAAGATAGAGGCAGCTATTGAACTGCTTTCAAGTTGTCCCATTTATTGTAGTTCTGTTGGCCTTTATGGTTTTATTTTTAGCCCTTTATGCTCTTTTTTGTTTTAACTTTCATGCTAGAGGCTTTAGTCACTTTAGGCTTTCATCTGATACTCTTTGACACTCATACACTTTTAGTTTGATGACCTGTCAATATCCTTTACTGTGTTTTTACTTTTACTATACATTTTAACTTCTTACTGTCTATTTCAACAGTAGATTATTTAGTTTTTTATATGTATCAACGTATGGTAATGGATATTGATAAACTTTCTATATGTTTGATTTGTTTGCCTTTTGACTGTATGCTCTATCTGATTCCTTTGTTTTAATAGCCAATGTCTTTATGTGAATGATTTCTTTCTCTGTTCTCTGTATAATCGTTTTCTTCTTCTAAATGAAGGTTTTTTAAATAGATTTCCTTTTGAGTTTTGGAGTAAACAAGTTCTGTGACTAGCATCAAAAATGTTTACCCAAGCTTTGGTCTTCTGCTAATTACCTGCAAAATCCAACAATTTGTTAATAAAACACAGTTCTATGAGGAGGTGATCAGAGGCTGTAATGAAACTGGGAAGAACTGTGGACAGAGTCCAAAAGGTGTTCAGGAGGGAATCCATGGTGAGATCATGTCTTAGAGGCTCAAGGTGGCACCATAAGGGTTTGAAAGGTTTCGTTGTGTAACTGAGTAAAATGCATGAAAATGAGGGTTTTCAGGGTTTTAGTAGGTAATGGGTAAATTGGTGTGCGAATTTTTATATTATGAATAGTGAATAGTTTCTCGGGTTGAGCAGGGAGGCAGTTTCCCAGACCATCACACTGCTTTTGTGGCGAAGGCAGTATTGAGGAGGGGTAACCTGATCTACTTCCGTGCCTCACACGTAGCATTTGGGGTTCGGGGGAAAACTGCTTTATCGGGTATGTAACGATCGACCATCGGGCGTGGCCGATATGGTTGTGCATCATTTGATTTGGGTGCAGATGATTGGATGGTAGTCGGGTGGAAAACTAGTGCAGAGGAAATGGACAGAGGTTTGGGGGGGCATGGGCTTTAATTACGGGGGATTGTGATTATTGCAGGTTTAATCATGGGGTTAGGGGATTAGACGGGTTTTAATAAAAGTTTAACTTAACTTACCAAATAATTGATGGGTCAAGTGGGTTTCATCAGGGGGAATAGAATAAAACTCTATTTTATAGTTAAACTATGGGTGGGGATAATACATATGGATTTATTTATATAGGAGACAGGGGATTATGGGAGCTATATAATTAAATTAGAAATTTATATGACATGAAATGAGTGGAGATGAAAATAGTATCAAGTGTAATGTAATATTTATACATTTCCTTTACATACAGTTAACTTAGGATAAAATATTTTGTGGGTTTTTGAATGAAATGGGATTTAACATGGTATTTCTCACTTTTCATAGGCTAATGGTGTTTAACCTTAGGAAAAAGAGTTTTATTAGGGAAATGATGGGGGATGATTTTATGAAGGGGATTCTAACACTTCATGTCCATAAGTCATTAAGTCGAGGGTTCGGTCCCACCAAAAGTCAGAGAAATGCTCTGAGCCTCTCTGACTTGGAGGATTAAAAGTATTATATCATGCTTGTGGTTAGCAAATTAGTAAGTATAATAGCAAAAATGATAGATGGGGAGTTAATTAAATTAACTTGTAAACCTTTTGTTTTGCCTTCATAATCGATTATACATATTAGCACATATGTCTATGCATGATGAACGTGTTTTGATCCAATCAACTTTAAGCTTCAGCAACCTTTCTTCAACTTACCCATTACCTACCCTAACATTTTATTCTTCCTTATACTTATTTGTGTGCATTTAGGCTAGCATACCTTTTTCTTTCCTTTTCTTTTATAAAACAAACTATCTACTTCTAACCTTATATCTTCCAAGGGCTTAGATTAAACTGATGAGCTCCTTTTATTTCTCTACCTATCTACTGATCTGCGAAGATTAAGTTGTTTGGTGAGATTTTATTATCTAACTACAAACATAAAATTCAAAGCATTACATAGTCAAGATTAAGCAGTTTAACTACCATGGGTTGTGGGATGTGTGACAAGCTACACACAACCATTATTTGCAGAGGAAGTAACATAGTAGTGGCATTTAGACTTGCACACTTTCATGATCTATTTTTTTTATTTGGGGTTCATCTATTTTCATTTTTTGATCTTTTCTTATTCTTTTTGTCCTTTTGTTTATTTTTTCTATCCTTTGATTATTATTTTAGGACATACCCTCTTTACATTTTTTAATTCTAATATAGAAAACATTTGCAGAAAGCAAAGGTATGTATAATATTACAATACTCACCATAGTCAATTCAAAATTATGAATCCTATTATTATAGGACCCTAATAGTGGCTTCACATGGGGATGGCATCTCCTTGTGAGATGTCAAGAACATCATTGACTATAACATGATCCATTGTGCATATCCCAAACATGTATATGTGTTGTTGTATAATCTATGTGACTAAACCTCTTGAACTGAAAATACACCCTTTTCTGCAAACTAAAATCTTACACATGTTGTACTGAAATCTGATTTGAAATGAACTTGTTGGTGAAGAATTGAATTTATTCAAACTAAAATCCTACCTACTAACTCTATTCAGTTGCTCAACTGCTAGTTAGGTGAAATGAAACCCCTATTGCAACCATTCAAGCATCATATACATTGGTGGATTTTGTTGCTTGTGCTTGTTTGTGCCTACTTATCAACCAATGAGAAGATAAGGAAATACTTGATTTCCTTTGTGGACTCTAAAAGTTGTACAAAAGGGTCTTTCAAAATATATACACTATTGTTCAAGTGATTTAAGCAACTGTACAATTATTCTCGATGGCCTCCATGCCATGAAACTGAAATGTCATTTTTATCTTTAATACCCTGTAGATTTTGAGATAAGCTCTGCGATGATATTTCTATTGATTGAAATATTTGTCTGGTGAAACCTTTATCATCTTGATTTTGACTCTCATAGTCAGTTAATGGATAAAATGTTTGATTGCATTCATAAAAAAAAAACTTGGAAGGATTGTTGCAACTTATTGCATATAGGTTTGCATGGAACCTCATAGATTTCTACCAGCTACTCATCCTTTTATTTAGAGATTTTATACCACATTTCCTTGAAAAACTGAAATGATTCAAAACATAGTGGTATAGAGCTTTCCTATGTCATCTAATCATACATCTCAATAGAATCTGATAACTGCACTTGTGAAACTGAATAATCCCGATTAAGATTTTCATTGTCTTCTTTGTTTTCAATATCAATACCTAAAGATTGCTTATTTTTTATTGCTTTAAAGTTTTCTCTGATGAACTGAAATGAAGCAAAACAAAGAGGAAAAGAAGCTTCACTTATTTCCAAATTTTTCCTGCACTTCCTTCCTCACTTTCATAGCTGATATGAATAAGATGATTACTATTTTCAAGCTACTGAAACTTAATTTCTTTATTTCCCAAACTAGTTTTTGAATGCTATGTAAAGTTAGTTTGGATTTGAAGAACATAATTATCATCATACTGATCATATTTAGGCAAATCATTAAAAGAAGTAATGTCATCAAACATACACATTAGATCAGCAGATTGCTTCTCCACATATTCCTCTATAAATCTATCTTCTGATCTATGGTAGTTGGAATTAGCAGGATTTTTTTCATGGTTATCAACCTCTTATTTTTGTGAAATAAATGTGTCATGGTGATTTTGAGCAAAAAAATTATCTTTCATGGTGATATTTTGTATCCTTTCCTCTACTTTTCTTACCAAAATTTCTAGTTTTACCTCTGCAATGTTTCTCTTCTCCACTCCTGCTTTCAATTTTTCTCTTCTAACCTGCAAATTAACTTCTACATCTATTGCAATGTTCTGCATCCATTCCAGTGTTGAGGGGTTTCCTTCTCTTAGCTGAAATTTTGTCTTTGGAACAAATGTTTTTGGATAATGAAGAGAGCTAAATCAGGAGGAGGTCTTATATTTGATGGCATTGAATAATATACTTGATTAAATCTATCAGAAAATTGTTGTATTGTTTCATTTGGCTGTCTTTTTAACTGATTATATTCTTCTATGATCACAAAAAGGTTAACCTTGATTTTCCATCCGTCAAGAAAAAAATTGACAAACTATTGGAAATTTGAGATGCTTGCAATAGGTAGATTCTTGAACCAAATCTTTACTCTACTTTGCAAAGAGAGAGCAAAAAGTCTGATTCTAACATCATCTTCATCAATCTCAAATAAGTCCAGATAATTCTCAAAACCTTGAATATGTTTTTGGGCAGTGATTTTACCATCTTCTCCATCAAACCTAGGGAGATACTTTTAATAATTATCAAGGAAATCATGGAGTGTAGGAGGTAAGGTGAGTGGCTTATACCTATCAGGAACTTTACAAGGTACAGGAATATGTACAGGGATTGTAAGACCATTCTTAGTCATTTGAGATTTCTTGATTGGAAAATGATCATCATAACATTCAAAAGAATGCTGCTCAAATGGATAGGAGGATATATCTTTACAATTTTCAAAGGAAAATAATAAAACATTAATCTAAGGTATTCTCTAAAATACAATATACATTGAAAAAAATTCTTGATGAGAAAGAACATAATGCATTGGATAAAATTCCAAGTTAAAAGCATGATCTTTTCATACTGTTCATTGACGTTCATTCCTCCAGTGGAGTCTCCATTGTGAAATTGATTTGGAGTCGCCAGGTGCATGATTTTAATCTTTGTGTGTCTAATCACTGTCCACCATCATAGATCAGATCTTAACTTGTAAAATATTTCTGAAGAAAATGCTAGTCTTCCCTAGTATGATCATTACTATGTTATCACCCAATAATTTCTCAAGGTTAAAGAAAGAAATCACTGAGGTAACCACAAACCACTTTCAGATCATAGGCTCTAGCCAACCTAGGCTCGGAGAGGGCTCTCTCTATATGATTTAGCTTTTTTTGCTAGGATTTCAGGCTAGTTATGAATGTTCAGGGGGTTTTTTTATTTGTATTTGAGATTGGGTGGTGGGATTATTTAAATAGATGGATAGAATGGTGTCTATAGACCATTGGGCTATGGAGTCAATAGAAGGGTAGCAGAACTGGATCAACTCACTAAAGGGAATGTTCAAAGGGAAAGCTAGCAGAGTAAAATGCAGGTCTTTGGAACAAGGGGGTGAAATGGTTTGAATTATGGTGAGAGAGAAATTAAGGGTTCTTAGACTGGAACTTAAACGAGGAATAAGGGGTAATCAAAAGAAAAGGGAAATTAAGAATCCTTTGATCTGGATTAGTAAGAAACAACCTAAACTAAGGATCAATTAATAATTCCTTAACTTAGATATCAATTAAAAACATTTATAAGCATAACAGTTAAAACAGAGTGTAATTAAACAAATTCTGAGATATTGTTCTAGTTATAACATTCAAATTCATAAATACATTAAAGATTGTGGAAAAAATTTAAGAAAGATAGCAACAACATGAGAAAATACTTGTCTACACATCGCTCAACACATGAATCCTGTGAAATATCTTGTCTTTATTCATCAATCTAGCTTGGTGGCTCAGTCAATGATACAATAGCTTTACAGTCTCTTCATCAAACTTCTATAGAAATGTCTAGGAATACACCCGAAATACTTTGAATTGTGAAGTATTTATACAAAATTTTTATTACAAAATATCTCAAACTAAATTGAGATTTAATATAGGAAATAAAAATATATTCTTGTAAGAAGATAGGGACAACTATTGCACTGGTTTCATGTTGTCCCATTTATTGTGGTATTGCTGGCCTTTATGGTTTGATTTTTAGCCCTTTATTCTCTTTCATGTTTGAACTTTCGCACTGGAGGCTTTAGTCAATTTAGGCCTTCATCTGATACTCTTTGACACTAATACACTTTTACTTTGATGACCTATCAATATCCTTTATTGTTTTTTTACTTTTACTGTACATTTTAACTTTGCACTGTGTATTTCAACAGTAAATTATTTAGTTTTTTATATGTATCAACATATGTTAATGGAAATTGATCAACTTTATGTATGTTTGATTTGTTTGTCTTTTGACTGTATGCTCTGTCTGGTTCTTTTGTTTTAACAGTCAATATCTCTATGTGAATGATTTATTTCTTTGTTTTGTGTATAACTGTTTTCTTCTTCTGAATGAAGGTTTTTTAAATAGATTTCCTTTCAAGTCTTGGAGTAAACAAGTTCTGTGACTAATATCAAAATTATTTATCTAAGCTCTGGTCTTCTGCTAATTACCTGCAAAATACAAAAATTTGTTAATAAAAAACAGGTATGTGAGGCGGTGATTGAAGACTGTATTGAAACTTGGAAGAACTATGGACAGATTCCGGAAGGTGTTCGCGAGGGAATCCATGGTGAAATAATGCCTCAGAGGCTCAACATGGCACCAGAAAGATTTGATAGGTTTCGCTGTGTAACTGAGTGAAATGCATGAAAATGAGGGTTTTCGAGGTTTTAATAGGTAATGGGTAAATTGGCATGAAATTTTTATATTATGAACAGTGAGTGGTTTCTCTAGTTGAGCGGGGAGGTAGTTTCCCAGGCCATCGCACTGCTTTTGTGGTGAAGTCTGTATTGAGGAGTGGTCACCTGATCTACCTCAATGCCTGACACGTAGCATTTGGGGTTCAGGGGAAAACTACTTTATCAAATGGGTAATGATCATCCATTGGGTGCAGCCGATATGGTTGTGCGCTGTTTGATTTGAGCATTGATGATCGGATGATAGTTGGTTGGCAGACTAGCGCGGAGGAAATGGATGAAGGTTTGGGGTGGCCCAGGGGCTTTAAATATGGTGGATTGTGATTACTACAAGGTTAATCATCGAATTAGGGGCTTAGACGGGTTTTAATGAAGGTTTAACTTAACTTCGTGAAGATTTGATGGGTTAAGTGGGTTTCATCGTGGGGAATAGAATAAAACTATAGTTTACAATTAAACTATGGGTGGGGATAATACATAGGGATTTATTTATATAGGGGAAATAGGGGATTATGGGAGATATATAATTAAATTAGAAATTAACATGACATCAAATGAGCTGAGATGAAAATAGTGTCAAGTGTAATGTAATATTTGTACATTTCCATTACATACACTTAACTTAGGATAAAATCTGTTGTGGGTTTTTGAATGAAATGGGATTTAAAATTGTACTTCTCACTTTTCATAGACTAATGGAGTTTAACCTTAGGAAAAAGAGTTTTATTATGGAAATGAAGGGGATGAATTTTATGAAGGGGATTTTAACACTTGATGTCCATAAGTCATTAAGTCCAGGGTCTAGTGCCACCAAAAGTTAGAGAAATGCTCCGAGCCTCTTTGATCTAAATCATTAAAAGTACTAGAACATGCTTGTGGATAGGAAATTAGTAAGTATAAAGGAAAAAATGACTGAGTGGGAGTTAATTAAATTAACTTGTAAACCTTTGCCTTTTCCTTCATAATTGATCATACATATTAGCACATATGTCTAAGCATGATGAATGTGTTTTGATCCAATCAACTTTATACTTCATCAACCTTTCTTCTACTTACCCATTACCTACCCTAACATTTTATTCTTCTTTATACTTATTTGGGTGCATTTAGGCTATCATACCCTTTTCTTTTATAAAACAAACTATCTACTTCTAACCTTATATCTTCCAAGGGCTCAGATTAAACTGATGAGCTCCTTTTATCTCTCTACCTATCTATTGATTTGTAAAGATTAAGCTGTTTGGTGAGATTTTATTCTCTAACTACAAATATAAAATTCAAAGCATGACATAGTCAATATTAAGCAATTTGACTACCATGGGTTGTGGCATGTGTGACAGTTGCACACAACCATTATTTATAGAAGAAGTAACATAGTAGTGGCATTTAGACTTGCACACTTTCATGATCTGTTTTGTATTTTGGGTTCATATATTTTCATTTTTTGAACTTTTCTTATTCTTTTTGTTCTTTTGTTTCTTTCTTATGTGCTTTGATTATTCTTTTAGGACATGCTCTCTTTACAATTTTTAATTCTAATATAGAAAATATTTGCAGAAAGCAAAGGTATGTATAATATTACAATACTGACCATAGTCAATTCAAAATTATGAATCCTATTATTATAGAACCCTAACACACTCTTTTACAAAAAATATTAAAAAAATTTACTTTACTAGACAAAAGTTTACCCTAGAGATCCCATCCCAATGGAGAGAGAGATGGAATTGAAGGGGGTAGGAGAGGGAGGGAAGAAGAAAAACATAGAGGG
>APFE030176186.1:395280-406360 GCA_000404065.3 Pinus taeda
CTCCTCGATTTCTATGCAAACCAGCTATACGGATTTCTAGAAAATTGTGCCAAAATCAGCCTTTCACTGTGTGCTAAATCAGTCGTACAAATCTGCTCAACTGCTGCCTTGGAATGTGTGCCAAGTTGTTGTCTCTTTCTCCTCCTTGTCCAGAAATCTCCCTTGCTCTCTTGCTCTCCTTCTCTCAATCTTCTCATGAAAGAATGAATGACCTTTTGCCTCCTTTTCCTCCTTTAATATAATCCTAAGTGACTTTTGGGTAGCCTCTAAATCTAATGGTTGAAATAAATTGAGATCTAGGGCTAAGATTAAATGCTCATTTAAACCTCACTTTTATTTTTTAACTCGCCCCACTTTAATAAAGACCCACTTAGTCATTTATTTCCAAAGCCACTTTCCTTTCTAATTTTACATTAACTTTATTAAAGTCACTTTAAAATTAGACTTTAGTAACTTTATCACTTAAATTCACTTTTAAATTAGATTTAACTTTATAAAAATTATAAAGTTACTTTAGAAACAAAATTAAATTCTTTTGGACACTTTTCCCTAGGCCAAAGATCAAAGCCTTAGGGAACCACCTGTCCTCCGGTACCAAATTTCAAGACTCCCTCTTACCGAGCAAGGTGTTCTTCACCACACCCATCTTGTCTCTGAAGTAGACATGCTTGCCCGGTGGTAAGGCTTTGGTAAGAATATCTGCAACCTGCTCATCAGTGGAAATATAGTCAAGCTTCACAGCTCCCTTCTAAACATAGTCTCTAATGAAATTATATTTGATCCCGATATGCTTTGACATGTCATGAAATACTGGGTTCTCTGTGAGTTTAATGCAACTCTGATTATCACAATAAGTAATTGAAGGTCTCAACAGCTAACCAAATAAGCCAAAAAACATCTTGCGAAGCGAGATGGCCTCACAACTAGCTACACTGGCTGCCATATACTCTACTTCTGCTGAACTCAGTGCTACTGACTGCTTCTTCTGGCTAAACCATGACACTACTGTTGAACCCAACCCAAAATAGCACCCTGAAGTGCTCTTCCTATCAGAAGCACAACCTGCCCAATCAGAATCAGTATAACCTCCCAACCTCACTCCATCCCCTATCTGTAGTCCAAACCATAATCCACTGTCCCCTGCAAGTACCACAAAATGTGTTTTGCAGCCACCCAGTGAACCTTCCTACGCTCACACATAAACTGACTCATCGTGTTGACTACAAAAAAAATATCTGGTCTAGTGTTGACCAAATACATTAAGGAACCAATTAGCTGCATGTACAATGTGGGATCCACCAACTCAGAATCCGAAGCATGAAGCTTCTTCTAGTTGGTAATCATCGGTGTCGACATGGGTCCACAATCCTCCATGTGGAATCTACCAAGGATGTCCACAATATACTTCCCCTGCCCCAGGAAGAAATGCCCTTCCTCCTGGCACACCTCCAAACCCAAAAAGTAATGCATGAAGCCGATGTCCTTCATCTCAAACTCCACCACAAGATCTCTCTTGCAGTTCTCTATGAGTCTCTCTGTACCTGTAATGATCAAGTCATCCACATACAAAACCTGAATGAGAGGCTCCTCACCTATCACAATAAAGTAAAGGTTCGGATCTGCCTCACTCTTTGTGAAACCCATCCCCTGCAAATATGTATCTATCCTAGAGTACCAAGCTCTAGGAGCTTGCATCAGGCCATAAAGGGCCTTCTTCAGTCTGCACACATGGGACTCCTTCCTGTGCACCTCAAAGCCCTGTGGCTACTCAATGTATACCTCCTCCCGTATGAAGCCATTGAGAAATACAGTCTTCACATCCATCTGGTGGATCTTCCAACCCATCTCTGCTGCTATCGATATAATGGAGCAGATCGAAGTATATCGAGCCACGGGAGTGAAGGTCTCGTCATAATCAACTCCCTCTACCTGGGAGAACCCTCTAGCCACAAACCTCGCTTTGAATTTCTCAATTTTGCCATCTGTAGCATGCTTTACCTTGTAGAGCCATCTGGAAGTAACCACGGATTTTCCCTCAGGCCTTGGCACCACCTCCCAAACATCATTCTTCATGATAGAAGAATACTCCTCCTGCATGGCCTCTCTCCAGACCTGCTAGCTAGCTGCCTCCTCATAGCTAGAAGGCTTAGAGTCAAGGATGCTGGTAACCATTTCCATATAGCTACAAAACCTCTCAGGTGGTCTACTCTCTTTGACCAGCCTCTTCACCTCAGCAACAGATGTGGCATCACTCAAGGTGTCCTGAAGCCACTTGGGCTTTCTCTTCCTTGAGCACACTTCTCCCACTGGAGAATGAAACTCCTCCTCCTCATCATCAGGGGCCTGAACTATTGACTGTCTATTTGATGTCCTCTTGCCTGCACCTGAAGCTGTAGAAGCTGAGGTACTGTGTGGACTGTCCATCAGTGGACTCCCTAGTGAATTGCTCTGTGAACTTCACGAAGCACCACCCCTCTGGCTTGGCGAGCCACTCCTCACTAATGCACCTGACATCCTCATAGATGTACCTACTGATCCTTCTGATCCCTGCGACTGACTCAACTGCTGTTGAGGGTCTAGCTGATCCAAATACTCTAACTGTCGTGACCTCCTCAAGGCCATGTCCTCCTCGAACTTCACATCCCGCCTAACAACAACTCTCCTCTGTGTAGGAATGTAAATCAGAAAGGCCTTTGAGGTATCACTGTAGCCCACAAAGATACCCTTCTCTGTGGTGGGCTCTAGTTTCATCCTCTTCTCCTTGGGTATGTAGGAGTATGTAATGCATCCATAGAGACAAAGATGACCAATATCAGGCTTCTTCCCATAGAAAGCCTCCTCCAAAGTCATGTGCCCCAAGGCACGATGCGGACTCCTATTCTGCAGGTAAACAATTGTGTTGCAAGCCTCTGCGCACAAGAACACTGGCAACCCCTGATCATGTAACATGGCTTTCGAAGCCGCTACGATGGATTTGTTCTTCCTCTTCGTAACCCTGTTCTACTGGGGGTTGTAAGGAACAGTGAAATCCCTCCTAATGCCTGCCTCCAAACAATAATCAACAAACTCTCCAAGGGTGTACTCTCCCCCATTTTCCGACCTCAGGGACTTGATCTTCCGACTTGTTTGTGTCTACATAAGAGCTCTAAACTCCTGAAACTGCTTGAAGATCTCACTCTTGGTCTTCAAGAAATAAATCGAGGTCCTCTTGGAGTGATCATCAATTAATAAAGCACAGTACTCATATCCACTCAAGGAAACATGAGACACCTGAACACTCACATCAGAATGAATCAAATCAAGTATCCCAGTCACTCTGCTGTCATTGCTGGGAAAAGGGGATTTGGAAAACTTGCCCATCACACATCCTTTGCAAGTATCAAAGTGATCAGTACTGCAATCTGGCACACCTGTAGTGATCTCTCGCAAGGTCCTCAAGGCTCCATGATGCATATGTCCCATCCCGTAGTGCCAAATCTCACATAGCTCAGAATGCCACAGGGGACTAGAATGCAAACTTGTACACCTTTGCATGGTGTACACCTATCACTCTACTTGAATCAGCTAGAGTGCCCCTGGGATACATCAACACCTGTCCTCCCCTGAAAAGTATCTCATATGCTCTGTCCTCCAAAGCTGAGATGGATATGAGGTTCTTCCTCATCCCTGGCACATAAAGAACATCTGTCACCTCCAAGGGAGGTTTGGACTCCCTCTGAAATGTCAGTGTCCCCACCCTGACTACTCTAACAACTTTGTCGTCACCGAGTACTACCTCTATATCAGTGCCATTCTCTGAAAGCTCAGAGAAGTACTCACGGACTCCTGTCATGTGACGTCAAGCCCCACTGTCCACATACCATATACCTGAAGATGCTCTGCTAATCGAGGGAAAAGCATGCTCCCTCTGAACCTGTGTGGCAGGTGATCCTGCACTAGAGGACTCATATGCAGTGAACCCAAACTCCCGGTCAAAACAAACTACAAAGTCCTCAACCTCTGCTAAAGCTACCACGCTCTGGTTCTTCCCCTTCTTCTTCTTCTTCTCCAGACGCACAACTGCATAGTGTCCCATCTTTTGAAAATTCCAACACTTTACTTGGAAATAGTCCTTCTATGTTTCACCCTATTTACCTTTACCTTTGCCTTTTCCCCCACCATTGCTTGTGGAAGTCTGCTTCTTCCCTTTTCCTTTCTTGCCTCCTGCTGACAGTGCTACATCCTCATCTTGCTCAACTGGCTTGGCTACCCCAAGCTGACCTTTCCGGATCTCAGTTTGAATGCAATCAACCCAAAACCTCTCCCATGTGGGAAGGGCCTCACATGCACAAACCCAATCAACAAAGTTTATCCATGAACAGGGGAGGCCATTCACTGCAATCCTTACCAACTCAGTGGATAGAGTGGCCTCTCCAATTGCTGCCAACTCATCTCTCACATTAGTAATCTTTGTGAGATATCCAACTGCATTATCATTACCCATCTTAATGTTCTTCAACTTCTCCTTCAGGACCATTTTCTGGTTCTCATTAGTACTTTGGTAGAGATTGGACAATGTTGTCCACATATCATGGGCATTTCTCTTTCCTCTCACATGAAGAATGCAATGGTCTTTGACTCCGTCTAGAATCAACCTCTTACCCTTGTTGTTCTTTTTATTATAGTTAGCTAACTGCATAGCATCAGTAGGCACAACAACAAGGTTTTATGTGGTATGCACCATGATATCCCAGACTTCTGCCTCCTCAAAGATACTCTGCATTCTCTCCTTCCAAACACTGTAATTTGTATGACCATCCAGCCTATCCTCCACCCTCAATGCCAATGACATCCGGCTATCCTAAAACTAAAAAATAGCACTGTTGTAGTAAAGATAAAACTGCTATTTGTGAAAAATCAGCAGGCTATAATTTTCCTCCTTGTTGTCCCAAATTGCTCTTTAGCACTCAAACTTTGATACCATGTAGAAATTTCTCATTTCCCACCCCGGTTTTTAGTTTCACCTTATTTCTCCCATATAGTTAAATGCCCTTTCCCATATCCATACATTCAATAATTGGAAAAATAAAAAATAAATAAAAAATAAAATAAAAAATAAAAAATAAAATTAAATTGTTGAAAACACAAATTCTGGAAATTTTACAGAATGCCGGAAAATGCAGAAATAAAAAATCAGCAGGTACAAACAGTGATTTAACACATTTGAACACAGTGGTTTTTGGTCAATGTGACCCTGGAAAAGCGCCTTACAACTCTTGGGGAAAACTAGTTCGAGAGCTCTTCTTTATTTCTAAAATTGTCTTTTTTACATTGCGAAATATTCAACAAAAAATCAGCAAGCAAATTTACAACTTATCTCTTTTCCTGTGCCTCACAGCAAACTGGAAATTACGGCAAACAGGACAGAAATAAATGTTGTACGGCCTCCTCGATTTTCGTGCCCACTTTCAGCCTTAAATGTTGTTGTACAACCTACATTAAATGCATTGTACGGACTGCAATAAATGCGTTGTATGGACCTCGATTTGCGTGTAGAAAAAAAACAACAAACTGCTCCTCGATTTCTATGCAAACCACTCCTCGATTTCTGTGAAAAACAATTGTACGGATTTCTATAAAATCATGCCAAAATCAGCTTTTCACTGTGTGTTGAATCAACTATACAAATCTACTCAATTGCTTCCTTAGAATGTGTGCCAAGCTGCTGTCTTCTTCTCCTCCTTGTCTAGAAATCTCCCTTGCTCTCTTGCTCTCCTTCTCTCAATCTGCTCATGAAAGAATGAATGACCTTTTGCCTCCTTTTCCTCCTTTAATCTAATCATAAGTGACTTTTGGGTAACCTCTAAATCCAATGGCTGAAATAGATTGAAATCTAAGGTTGAGATTAAATGGTCATTTAAATCACACTTTTTTTTTTTTAACTCACCCCACTTTAATAAAGACCCACTTCATCATTTATTTCCAAAGTCACTTTTCCTTTCTAATTTTACATTAACTTTATTAAGGTCACTTTAAAATTAGACTTTAGTAACTTTATCACTTAAAGTCATTTTTAAATTAGATTTAACTTTATAAAAATTATAAAGTTACTTTAGGAAAAAAAAAAATATTTTGGACACTTTTCGCTAGGCCAAAGATCAAAGCCTTAGGGAACCACCTATCCTCCGGTACCAAATTTCAACATGCTCGATGCGATCTTTCACTTCTTGAACATTTTTCTTCTTGATATGTCCTTCTATCTTGATAGTTTGAGGAGTGGTAATTTCAACCAACGAATTACAAGATATGGTTGCATTCATTTCTTCTTTCTTGTTGTGATCTTTCACTTCTTGCACCTTTTTCTTCTTGATATGTACTTCTATCTTGAGAGTTTGAGGAGTGGCAATTCTTGCCAATGCTTTACAAGATATGGTCTAATTCATTTCTTCTTTCTCTAGGGTGGGGTCCTAGTGTATATCCTCTTCTTTTGATGTTTCTTGATCCTTTTCTTCCTCGTCTTCATAATCTATGTAAAATAATTTCTTCTTAGTACACTTATGACCTTTAGTGCATTTGCTATCACAATTGTAACAAAGCCCTTTTTCTCTTTTTTTTTTCTTCCAATTGTTGTGGTGTAACCCTTGTAGGTTGTCGAAGGCTAGGAGAAACAACACTTCCATCTTTATAGTTGTGAGGGGTTGACTTCCTTGTTGCCATAATTTTACTTTCCAATATGTAACAAAGCCCTTTTACTATTTCCAATTTTTGTGGTGTTGCTCTAAAGAAGGTGTTGCTATTTGTATCCTCATAATGTGCTATCATTTCCTCCCTGAAAATTGACCATGTAACACGTTTGAGAACAAAGCCCTTTATACCATAAAAATTGATCCAGTTCTAAATATGAATATGCAATACATACTTTTTGTAACAGTGGTACACCATGTAGATAAAAATATTTCTCCATCTGACGTATCCAATTTACCGGGTCCTTGCCATCAAACTTCCTCATCTTGCTTTTTCTTGATTTTAGGAGCTCGATTTCGAAATGACTATAACTCTGTACTTTCAAATCTTTAAGTTCTGAAACTATGACATGTAGTAGTCCTCTGTGTCCTCCTTCCAATGCCACTAGTCTGACCCCAAACAGATTCTCCAATGAAGAGTTATGCCAAATCTCCCACAATGACCTGATTATAGACTAATTCAGTAGAGCGAACTTGTACAACATGTCACGTGTCCCTGTTTTGACCTTTGGATCTGAAAATATATACAAGTAACTACAACCCGTCATCTTTTGGTACCTTCTTACAAAATTTCAATCTGATGCTCAGAGAGAAAGTTATGACGATTTTCCCCAGGTCACCTGCTTTGAATGTAATTCAGGATTTTGCAAAAGGACCAACTTCCTTAGATCATATCTCCCAAAATATAGTGCAAAAAAACTCTAAAACTAAGACCTGAGATTTAGCGCGATGTGTTCTCAAATGGGTTTTTTTTAATCTTCTGAAACGTCGCAGCAAAAACGTTATAGCGAAAATTCCATGATGACCTGTTTGGAGTAGTGAAAACCTAGAATCCAAAGCTCTCATACCAAATGTTATGAAACCAGCTCAATAAAAAATAGAAAAGATAGATCAACGCCTTAGAATTCAGCCTCTTTGAGGGGGAAACCTCCTTTACATTACATAAATGAACAATTCTTGGATGATTCAAATGAAAAGACCTCCTCTCTATATATAGGAGTCTAAGGGGTCATAACAATAATAATGTAAGGGCACAATAATAACAATAGTGGGCTTCTATGGGGTACAATAGTAACAATATGGGCACTACATGGGTACATCAATATAATAAGTGGGTTGTACTAATAACAATAAGGGGTTACACTAGTAGTATAGGTGCCTAACAAGTTTCTTCAAATTAGAAGTTAGTAGCATTTATTGGTAATTTGAGTTGTGTTGACGGTAGAGTAGATTTTAATAATATTGAACTCATCCTTTACATGTTAATTTATTTTGTTGTGATATTGATCATTTAATCCATGTGTTTTATTAGTCTGTAGGGATTCTTTTTGACTTGTAATGGTGGGCACACTCTTCCACATCCATCTAGAACATTCCATCTTTCTCTTGGAAACTTCACATTTCTTCCAAACTCTACCACCGAGATCACTCTTCCTGGGAAAACAAAGGACACCATGGGCATAAACTTTGGTGCAACATAGGCCTTCGAGGGGTACTACACTAGGCTAAGGGGATCCGACACCCTTCATTCACTTTGGTTCACCTTCATCCAACTCCCTTCAATTCCAAGATACCATTATTGTGCTAAAAAGCTCTCAGACCCCCTCTTGTAGCAAAATAATGCCTCTTGTAGCAAAATAGGGCCTCCTGTGGTGCTTCTTGTAGCAGTCCTATAGCATTGATTTCTTCAACCATATCCAATCCAAACTTTTACCCATGCACTTTGAATTTGAATAATGGCCCCAAATATTGATTTCATTATTAAGAAAGAATTTAAGACCACTCAAACCCCATCCTTTCCTCACCGCAAACATAAGACAACAGGTAGAATTAGACTTAGCATTTTTTTCAATAGTTTTGTTGAAAATTGAATTCCTCATTTTTAATCAAGTTTAAAATATATAAATGATTCATGCAAGTAGGTTATTGATTTGATTAAGTGTATAACTAGAGTAGCATAGTTTACTTTTGGAACTAGACTAGCCTCTCCCTTTCACGCAATTTCAATTAGCATTTACATTTAACGAATGCAATTTTTATTTATATAGTTAGAAGCATGTTCACCTCCTTGCAATCATCATATATTTCATAATAAATTCTCTTTGTCGTTATTTGAAGGAGTGATCTCTAAATACCTTGATCTGATCTAATGACTAAGGGTGACATGAGTAGAACCTAACCTGATGTGCATACAACACTCTCACCTCTAACTTTGTATGAACCATAGGTTGATAATCTAAGTTGAGAAGCGTTAGGTGTTCCAACATCCTTGGTGCAATACGAGAGCTCGTCAAACCCCCTATAGGATATTGTATATCTCAACAAACTCTTACATATTTTATGCTAGAAATTTCTAGGAGAAGTTAGATATTAACATTTTATAACTATCCCATGAGAACAAGTTCATATAATGGGAAATTCCATTATTTATTTTATGAAGTAGAGAGAGCTTAAAGGTTATAATGGATTTATTTCTACATTTTCAAGTGCGATTAGATTGTATTCATTAATGGAAGAACTTGTGAGTTTGGCAACTACCAACTTTCGAGGATTTGGTATCTTGTACATGTCAGTTCTCATTCTATGTATGTCAATTTATTTATGTATGAATATATGCACTAAGGAGCATATTTGGAGATTGCATTTGGTATGTTTTAAACGACAAAGGAAACAATAACTCCTTAAAGAGTTATAAATTCACATTGGAATGAATTCATTAAAATTTATGTTTCTACCATTTTTTCCCATTTTCGTTTTGCATCATTGACCTTCAAGATAGAAATTTTAAATGTTACACATCATTTGATTATGCATATTGGTAGATATATTTGGCCAGGGGATGTGTTCAATATTTCTTTAAGTTATGTATTTTATAGATATTCTCTACGACATTGTTGTATTATTTAGTCCCAAAAATTAATGTTTATGTGGTTCACATCACTTTACTATTTACACTATGTTAAGTAAAAAAAATTTACTATTTTATGGAATAGTATGTCATGTCACTTTGCTACTTGAAATCCTTAATATTTACTCTTAAATTTCTCTAACGACTCATCATCGAAAATAGATAAGGAATTGGACTCACTTCCACTCACCGCACCCAACACATTTCCATTTTATTTTTAAATTTCATAGTTTCTATATTCACATTACTCCCTACCATTACCACACAAATTGAACCTAGCAACCAATAGGGACATCACCTTCAGTATAAAAATTTCCTTTAATCTAAAGTGTAGAGGGGCATCAATGATGTGATAGAGGAAAACCTCCTAAGTTCCCTACAACTAGTACCACATATTTTAGGTTTAAAAAAATATGATAGTTTGTGTTAGAACAAGGTGAAACTAAGTTAGGGTGAATTTGGGACAAATTATATATGCATTAATATTGTTGTAGGAAAGGAATATTTTTATTAGGATTTATTTTATTCCTATGAAATTGGAAAATATAAGGATGAAAAAGGATAATGAACACCCCTTACATGTACACATTACAATGGAATTTTTCTTTAAGATGAACTAATTATATCATTATATCTTACTAAGTGATGAAATTTTAAATGAGAA
This sequence comes from Pinus taeda, assembly GCA_000404065.3. Taxonomy (NCBI): domain Eukaryota; kingdom Viridiplantae; phylum Streptophyta; class Pinopsida; order Pinales; family Pinaceae; genus Pinus; species Pinus taeda. Next base: position 405,575 of record APFE030176186.1, read on the forward strand.
ATGCTTGAGTTGACATAGACTAGAGAAAGCATATAAATTTAGTGGCATGTAAATGTATATATAGATAAATACATAATAATGATTAAAAAAAACTTATTTCATGATACATCTCAAATTTCTAAAATAAAAAAAATAAAAAAAATTAACTAAATTATAAATTTATTTTAAATAATTATTATTAATTATAATAAGAATTAATATATAACTTAAACTTATGTATATTTAAAAATGCGTGGAATGATATTCCTAAACATGGTAATTTACCCACCATACCATGAATATTCTTAATCTATAAAGAGAAATTGGTACAAGATGATGTTCCAATACCATATCACATGGCCAAGAATCCACGACTCATTTCTTATGACATTTGTCTATATGTGATTTTTTTAATTAATTTGTTTAGTTAAAATGGAAAACGAGCATACATAAATTGGAGATAAATCTCAATTATTAATTTACTTATATTGCTAAAAACATTCTAGAATATTCCATAAAAATTAAATCCCTATACTCCAGGTAATAACTATTAATAATTAAACTGAAATTTTGAAAACCCGATACCTATAAGTATAATTATTACTGAATATAATTATTGTTACATTTAAATGCTACTTATCTTTACTCGAGAGTTATGTCATAGCATTTTTTTTAACTATAATGCGCTTCCATTTGTATTATATATTTTATTAATTGTAAATATGTTCCTCTGGAAAAAAAGTTAAGCATATGGCTTGAAAGTGAAGGTAAGCGGGCTAAAGGACAAGCAGGTTTCAGAAGGCATCA
>APFE030176200.1:0-18005 GCA_000404065.3 Pinus taeda
CAGAAAACAGTCCTGATCAGTTTAAAGTAAATGTTGGAAATGAAATGAAAGTGAAAGTAAATCAAATCTGTACATGTGTTAAAGAAAAGGAAAATTGCTGAATTCAAAAGAAGGAAATGGCAAGAACATAAAGGTAAATTACTGTACAAAGGTTGTTATGAACAGGGGCCCTCCATCCACAAAGCCCAAAGAAAGATCAGCAACGTAAAGGAGTCAAAACAACAGTCTTCTATTAATTCATAATGCAGAAATTACAGTCAAAAAGTGCTGAAACAGCATCTTCAAAATAGAGTTTCTGTGCTCACTAAAAGCGTAGCAATTACATAAACAAAACAACTAAAAACTAATCCTTAAGCGTGCACAGACGCTGGATTTTATAAGCGTATGAAAAATTGCCTACTGCGTAAAACATGAAACTGGAAATTAATTGACAACATGCTAATTAAATGGTTCAGCAACACGTCAATAGGTCCGTGGGTGATATGGAAGGTATGGTCGTCATGGAGGTTGAATCCAAGGTTGGATCCTGTCTCCCATGACCTGCGTAGAGTGGAGGAGTTGCCATCTGGAGTAACGTGACCTTTCAGCTCACGCAACACCGTTTGAGTTAGCTTTGTTGACCGAAGTTGGATCCTCGTTGACCGGAGGTATGCGTGGCGTTGCTGACCAAACCAATAGCACAGGAACCTTCAACATCTTCATTCCCACGTGCCCATGTGATTCGTTTTTCAAAATGATGCGTGGAACATGGAGATCAATGAAAAGGCTACGGAATTGTTGAATGGCTACGGAATTGCCAGACAGCTGCGGAAACTCTGTGCATATGTCAAAATCTAGACAAACAGTCAAACATTTAGCAAAGTCAACCAATCATGCTTAAAGACATCAAATGTAATGATCTGGGTAAGTTTATGAGGAAAATAGGGCAAAAGAGAGGGATAAGTGAGGAAAAGCTGTAGGTAATGATGGATAAATAGGTGCAAGTTAGAGGCTCTACAAGTACGAATCCCCAACCTTGTACTGCTTGGATAACTGAAGAACTCTTTTAATATCTGCACTAATTCTGGGAGGAGGATTTCCCAATAACATAGTAGTTACTAGATGTACAAATAAGTCAATGAAATTTGTGTAAGGATGAGGAGAAGAGCTAGAATAGTGGAAAATTGAGGTCCAAAAGATAACAGACCTAGGATTCCCTTTAGTATCAAGATTTTGGATAGAGAAAGGGAATTTATTAGTTTGGTAGTAGAGAAAAATATGATACAACACTGAAGAATATTTAAATACTCTTTTGTGCTCTAATCTCATGAACTGGTCATGCATCTTATCTGCAATGAATGTAGCATAGTCAAATTTGGCTGCAGGAGGTTGACTAGGGGTAAAAATGGACATGTAGGCTAAGGTAATCTCATCTACATACTCATTAGTGGTAAAACCCAAAATGCAAGCAATCATGGTGATGATATCTGTTATAGCTCCAAATCTCACTATTATGGTTTGTGATGCTGCACTCATGGCCTAAGGCAACCCCTCCTTCCAGACCTGGTCCCAAATTTAAAAAAATAGTGTTTTATTCCTTATACGCGACATTGCCCTGAGTTAAACGCGTGTATACGCCGGTAGGCATATACCCAACCCGCGTATATGTATTAAAACACTTAAAAAAATATAAAACTCCTTATTTTCGGGCGGAGATCGTGGGTTTTACCTGCTGATCACCTGTTAGTGCCCGTGGCCCAATTGTTCCCAGCCAACTCCCAACTAAAAAACTACTTTGGGAGAGGTATAAAAAGACCTCAAAGGGAAGGCATAAGGGAGGGGAGAAGAGAGAGAAAGGTTATTATACTGAGATTTTTCCCCTGACCAGGTCTGAAGACCCTTGTGCCTTCTGCACTTCCCCCATTTGTACAGGAAACCCTTGTTTCCTTGTGTGTTGATGTTCATCCACTAGTTATGGCATCATGGAGTGAGTCCCTGAAGGAGATATGCTAAAGGCTTGAGGCTGGACGGATCCGGAAGGAAGCTTTGCTTGGAGCTTGTGAAAGGTTACTCAGGTGATATTACTCCTTTTGTACATTCTATTTGTCTATAATAAATAAACACGTCTTTGTTCCTGATATGCTTTTTATGTTTATGATATTCATGTTTGAATTCATATGTGAATGGTTGTTTAAAGTTCATAACTAACTACCTTCCTTTATAACATGAAGATGATTTCTTTATAAGTCTTTGTCCATATACTACTGTATTCTTTGGAATTGGTTGTTTTACACGATAAAGGAGCGAAAGGGAATTGAGGAAGGGTTTGGACCCTTAAGGAACTTCTCGAACGTAGGACTTGAGGTACGCCCCTCTTACTATAGAATTTTCTTATAATAGCATAATGGCTGTATGAATGTGTGTTTCTCTGTTTAGACAACTTTCAGTCTACTAGGGTTTCCACCCAAAAGCCCTAGGGGAGCAAATCCCTCAACAATATCCATGCCCAGATTAGTAAAGAAGCATGACATGTAAAGAGGGGGGTCTTTTGGCCTGTATTTTTCTTCAATGAAAGTTTGATAGATTTGGGTAATTTTAGAACTGGACAACTTTGAAGATTTTTCAAGCAAAACGACAATGGAAAGGGGAGTGATGTCCTGACCAGACTGCAATTGTAACATCTCATTTATGGATTCGACTGTAGTGGTGAATAGGATTTTCTGGTCTGGGCTCATTACAACTCTCATATTAGGGTCGCAGTTTGCATGGAATTGGTGTATAATATTTGGGAAAATACGGACAGTGGGGAATTGATACTTAGGTAGGTTTGATTCCCAAAGACCTATTTTATCAGCATGGTTTAGATACTTTTCCCGATACTTACAGTATAACTTCAAGGGGGTTTCATCAAAAGTAAGGTCCTTTATTTGAAAATCTTTGTCGGCTAAGGGAAGGTGGTCCAAATCCCCGTGGGGAGTAGTAAGTGGCATGTCATTCAGGGCGACAGGAGCTTCCATCCTTGGTTCTTGTGTATTCAAGGACGTCGGGAGGGAAATTCAGGGATCTTATGGAGAACTAGGTTGTTCTAGGGAGTATTCAAAGTATTGGACCGTTTAAATTTTGATAAAAACACTCAAGTTCTAAAGCAATTCAGTCTTGGTTTGATATAAACATAGGGTTTTCCAGTGGAAGTGGGTAAATATCTGGTTATGGTGGTACGGGAAACAGAATGGCACTGGTGTGTAGTCTGGATGGGGCATGTTGGTTTGTAGTGGCAATTGGGAATTCATCGGCTTCTTGGAGTTGATGGTTTGAACACAGGGTGACAGCATGAACGTGCTTCTATGTGCATGGAGAACAGAAGGTTCTTTTGTTTCGATAAAACAAAAATAATGAGTATTTTTGTTTTTTATTCACAAAGTAAAAATTTTTGGCAGGTATGGTGAAAGGGACGGATGCGCCAGTTAATGGATGGGACACTTTGTCATTTACTGATGGTGGTAAGCAGAAGCGGTAATGGTTTTCATTGCATAGATTTTGAGTGCTAGGCGGTATTTGGAGAGCTCTGCCTGATGCCATTTATTGGGCAACACATAGAGGTGGGAAAATAGTAAAACCGCTCACATCGGGCGGGTAAAGTTCGGTATCGGAGGCTACCCGATATGAGCATCGACCGTCAGATCTAAAAGGATCAGCTCGTATGGTGATCGGGGCACAGATTTGATTAGGAGTTAATGGAGGGGCCCGATGGGAACTAATTGCAGATTTAGGGAAATTAATAACATCAAGGGTGATGTGATTGGGCGAGGATAGATTATTAATTAACCACAGATTGGTTAATTAATCTTTGTTATTTGGCGGGAGTCTTAGGTTATTAATTAATCACAAATCGATTAATTAATCCCTCATTTTAATTGTTTCATTATTAAGGTTTATGTTTCAAACCTCGGGAATGGGATTATTGACATATGGGTTTTTTAACAATAAAATATACGGGAAAGGGATGATTTTTGGGATTTAGTACATAAGTAAAATCAGATGTTAATATAAGATGAAAATAAAAGTGTGCTAAGTATAATGCGTCTAACATTAATTTGCTTTTTCATATTAAAATATTATAACTTAGGCTAAATGGATTTTGTGGGGTAATCACTTTTCCTTAGCAAATAGTGAATTTTCTTAGGGAAAAGGGGTTTTTAGAGAAAGTGAATAAATGATGAAGGGGTGAATGTTGATTAGGGGTTCTTAGCACCTTTGACCTTATAAGTTATTGGGCCGAGGGTCCGGTCCCTCCAAAAGTCAGAGAAATGCTCTGAGCCCCTTTAACTTAAGGTTTTGGAACTTTTACTTGTGGGAAATTAGTTACAATAAGGGGTAAAATGAATGAGGAAATTAATTATGTAACCTTGTAAATGTGTCTTTGTCATCCATGCTTTGACAAAGTAATGTAATGATGAAAGCAAATGATTTTGAGCTTTTAACTTGACCATTCATCATACATAATTTTGCAACCAATCATCTACTTACCCACCTACACATCCTACCATTTTTACTTCTTTTATTAGGGTGCACTTAAACTGGCAAACCCTTATCAAACTTTTGTTTTCTTTTACAGTGGAAATTTATCTAAGTCTATCCTTATTACATCCATGGGCTCAGATTACACTGTCAAGCTCCTTTTATTTACTCTACCTATCTACTTATCTGCCAAGATTATACAGTTTGGTCAGATTTTATTCTCTATCTATGAACATAGAAATTGAAAACATGAAAGAGCCAAGTTTATACTAATTGACCATTCATGGATTGTGGCATAAGTGACGAACTGCACACAATCTTTTTATTTTTCACCAAAGTAAATGGTAGTGGAATTTTGAATTGCACACTTTCATGGTCTTTTCATTTTTCTCGGGATTCATTTTTCATCTTTTTTGACTTTTTTCATTCTTTTTCCTTTGATTTTTCTTTTAGGTTATACCCTCTTTACATTTTTTAAATTTTTTGAATTTTTGAATATGGAAAACATTTACAGAAAGTAAAGGTATGTACATATTACAAAGATAAACTAAGTCGATCATAAATTATGACGCCTATTGGTATAGGAACATAACAACATGTACACCATAGCCAATTCCTCACACTCTGTCATTGAGTAATTCTTCTCAGACTTTGACAACTTTCTGCTTGCAAATGCAATAGGGTGATCCATCTCTCCTTCACCAGCCTCTGTCAGCACTACTCACAATGCAATAAACGAGGCATCAACGTGCACATGGAATTCCTTCTTCCAATCTGGGAAGACCAAGATCGACGCGGTGACCATCTTTTCCTTCAAGACATCCAGATTGCACTGGCATTCTTCATCCTAATAGAATGTGGCATCCTTATTCAATAACTTCTCCATGGGTGCGGTAATTTGGGCATAAGCTTTGATGAACTTTCGATAATATCCAGTATGGCCCAGCGTTGCACGTAGCTGTTTGACACTCCTCAGGGCTTCCAAATTGATTATTATCACGATCTTGGCAAGGTCCACCATTAGTCCTTGCTTGCATGCCACATGACCCAGAAAAATCCCAAAGGAGACACAAAATAAGCACTTCTTTAGGTTCAATGTGATTTGATAACTTTGGCACGTATCCAACATTAAGCACAAACTGGCTACATGGCACTCTACTAGCCCAAACACTGTCAAGTCATCAAAATATACCTCTAAGAATTTGTGAATAAAATCTTTGAACGCCACGATGACTACGCGAGAGAATATCGCTGTACATTCTTAAGTCCGAAGGGCTTCACCGTGTACTGTAAACACCCCCATTCCGTTGCGAAGGTTGTTTTACTCCTGTCTTCTGGCGCGATCTTGATCTAATGGTATTCAGAGAACCCATCAGTAAATGAGTAGGCCTCCTACCCTCCAACATTGTCCAGTACCTCATCAGTACATGTTGTCGGGAAAGGATCATGGACACAAGCATTTTTAAGCTTTCTTAGATCTACACAAATCCTTATCTCTCCTTTCTGCTTCTTTTCCTGAACTACCATTGGTCTCACCCAATCAGATTCCTCCACTAGTTCAATAATACCTGCCTCAAGCATCTTGTCCAATTCCAAGAGAACCTTTTCCTTGTATTTGGGATTAAGGCGATATGGCCTTTGCTTAATGGGTTTTGCATCTGGTTTCAAGGTTATTTTCATCACTCCCAAATCACCTATGATGCCTTTCAAGTCCAAAAATTTTGTAGGAAAAATATCCCGGTACTTGCAGAGTAACTCAACAACTTTATCCACTGTGGCATAGTCTCAATAATCTCCGATCTTCGCGAATTTAGGCTTTGCTTCAGTACCAATGTTTATCTGCCTAGTCTTTAGCGGCACAATGATATCCAGGTTCTCTATCTATGGACCTTCGACCTTGTAGTGACGTTTTGTTTCTGGGATATTGATATTTTGTGGATCCTCATCCTCTTCTTCAACATTCATGTTATATCATTCCAGTGCATGGCACAATTGGGTGCTCCAATCCGATTGAACCAATTCCAAAGGATCCCGTGGAATTTGGAAGATCGTTGCCTTAACCTCCTACAATGCCTCATCAATGCTTTCAATTCTATCTTCAAAACTGAAGGTCATCAAAAAGCCTTCCCTTAATATATCCCACTCCACGGTGCTATGGCAGAGCTCTGTTTCCAAATACCAATTCATAGGGATTATATCCAGAGTGTGACGGAATAAATGCGCCCATTCTGGCTGTGGTTTTGTTCCATACACTTTAGTCCATTTTGCCAAATGACCGCGTGTATCATTCCTCCCATCATATTTCTTAGTTAACTGTACTTTAGGATGACTAAGTCGCATCCTCATCATCCTCCTGTAATCACGCCACTCATCAAAGCTGTCTTTGTGCGTACCCCACCACCTAGCGGGCATAGCGCACAGTGCCAAATCCAACGCTTGAAAGCGGTAAGCCTTCGAAACTTCTCTTTCAACCGCATCCAAAATCTTATCTATGTCAGTTAGACCATCATAATAAGGTAATTTTCTTACCTTCGATGACACACAATGCAAAGATTTGGTCATCATGTTGCAGCGTAGTGTGGATACTTCATGCAACCTGTTTTGCCAATGTTCCAACTCTTCATCTTAATCCGAGGTACATGAGTTTTCATGGTCCCATGCAATCCATCCACCAGTTGTTGGATTCACCTAGTCTTGGTCTCGTGCTATTATTTTATAGATCTGATCCAAATCATCATCACATTCCCCATAGTCGCGGACCGGTTCGGTATAGCGCGACCCTTCTGCAAGGTGCAATGGTACTATAATGCGGAGTGATTTTCTTTCAAATGAAATTGTACACTTCTTCAAATTGATTACCCCATTCATATCAATATCCTAATCAATTCCAAGGAGCGTAGTGTATGGATTGCTCTCATCCACGATCTTGATTACTTCAAAATTTGCCAGCGCGCTCGCACCTTCTATATCTACAATGACTCCATGTAGACGTCCCATAGGGATAATATTTTGTTGGTTCGCCATCCTCAAATGAATCGGAGACCATTACAACATAGGTCTCCCCATCCTCTCCCATGTCTGTTTGGGAAAAACGTTCACATCCGACCCTAGATCCAGAATAACCTGGTCCATCTCATAGTCTCCTATTTGCATGGTGAGCCTCATCTCGCACCCTATCCTTGTCTTATATTTTCCAAGATTTCTGACTACGTGGTGTCCTTCAAGAGAATTGTCCTTCCCAATGCGCTTATTTATCAATTCTTGTAGCCCTGTCACAGCCTTGCTATCATGTAGTAGTTTCATACAAGTCTCCAAGAAGGTGGTAAGCACTGAGGGGTCAACCTCTGTAGGCGCGATGGTGTCTGGCAGTTTGTTATGACTTCCTGAGGTGGAGGCCTCAGTGAAGTTTTTCTTTGCTTCCATGAATGTTTCCTTCATGCGTTCCAGATCAAAATCAGTCTCCTTTTCCGAGGCTTTGTGGACCCATCCACCTTCTTCAGGCTGTCTTCCCTTATCGTCACCGGTCGTGATCCCGCTTCACAACACGATATTCACATTCAGATCCTCTTCGTGGGGCTCGATCCTCATCATATGTAAGTTATGTGTAGGATATTGAGGCTGCACCTTCTTCTCCGGCATCTTGGCCATCAACATAGGACATTCTTCGATTAGGTAGTCAAACTGAGTGCAGTATTGACATGACGTGTGTGTCTAATTCGTACACTCTTGCGCGTAGTGTCATGGCGTTTTGTAATTGTAGCAAATGACATGTCCATGACCCCTACTAGGTCCTCCTCCTCCTTGGCCTCGTCCGCACCCTTGATATCCTCCTCGTGCTACCCCAGCACCCTGATCCGGAGGCCGAGTTTCCACTTTCATTCAATACGTAGGCATCCTTTCCATCATTAATTCATAGCTTCGACAATGGTGCTCATCGTGGCCCACCGATTTGTAGAAATCGCAGAACAATTGTTGTGGTGTCTATACAAAATTTTGTAGCAAATGAAAATTATCTGTGACATGTGTTCCGACCACTTGACAAATAGCACACCATAGCGCGAGCCCCATACTTGGTCCTGCTAGAGCTTCCTATCTCAGGGGCATCGGCCCTCCCCCTGTAATATTATTTGAAAAGACAGGGAAATGATCCTTATCATGCCCCTGGCTCTTACAGTTGAGTTACTAGACTTTTTTGCGCACCTTTATCTTGGCCTCTTTTTCTTTTTTCAATCTCTGCAATTCCAAACAAAGGTTTTGTAATTGCGAGTGAACTTTTTGGACTCCCAAAGATGCGTCTTGAATAGGTGTCTCATGCAATCTCATTGCGATTTCCAGAGATTCCTCACGAGTTTCTATCTTTTACTATGATAAAGCAATCCTTAGGTAGGGCAGGAGCGCAGTTATAAACCAATCGCGGTGCTAACTATCTATGAGATTCATATTAGCTTCGCAGATCTTGCACTTTAGTCTTTGATCTTCCTCCCACGGCGTTTCACCAGGCCTCATCATGATTTCCTTAAATCCAATTACCGATTGTGAGGTAGACTTAGGATTACCAAATTCTTTGTTCAAAGTGGTCTGAGTATCTGATAATGACACCAACGGGTTATTAGTGTAGTACTTAACGTACCATGTCAGTGCATGATCCTGTAGAGCAGTAATCAACTGCGAATTTTATATATTATCATCTGTAATTTGTTGTGTTGTCCACATAGCCTTTGCAACAAACCAAAATCGATCCATATCCTCACTTCCTAAGCCCTTAAAAACTGGTAACTTCATTGTATTCGACATTTTGACCGACGAAGACGGTGGTGGAGGTGTGGGCGAAGGTGTATGTTGTGGAGGCGAAGGTGGAAGTGGTGTGGAAGGATGAGGTATTCGTGGAAAACCTTGCCTTATCAACTAGACAATTCTCTGTGATGAATCCTATGCTTCTCCCTCGTCATCACTCATAGGAGGTTCAATCAATGAGCCAAATTTAGGGCCTGTTCTTCCCCTATTCTTGAAGAGATTCCCCCTTCACGTAGCTCCAAACATCAAGGTAGTAGCATAACCTGTTTCTCACACAACAACATCTTAATCCAAGTATTCAAAGATATTAGATACTTACCTCACGGTCCTTTGAAGAAGCGTCACTCTGCTTCGCTGTAACTGATTGAGGTGTTGAACACGAATTCTATAACAAATCCTCCTATAACCTGATCAAGCCAATGGTCAACATTGTGTGCGATCTTATCTTTAGAAGCTTCTAGCCTTCACACTAATTCTAGAGTCCACACTATTGGACCGTCAAGCTTCCACCTCCCTTGACCATTTGCCAATTTATATATCCACTCATATAGTTCAATTGGGAAGGTGCAGAAGAAAATTTCATGTATTTCTATGTAAAAATATTTGTCCAACCACTGTTATTTTGTCATGCATGAATTCCTATTTTCCTGCGCCATGAATTCATGGATATTTCTATCCAACCACTTCTCAATTTCCTTCTTGGTCAGATTCCAGTGATGCAACATCACACATCTCTTTATGCAGATCCCGGTCCTGGCAACAAAACCATTTGTTGGCTTAGGTGGTCTTGACCCAGGTTTAGAGTTAGTTGCACCAAACAAATCCCTACACTACTAGCCCTTTCGGCATCAAACCATGGTGGGCAGACCAAAGTCTCACACGAAGCAGTATGGGGGGATGTTGGAGCCAAGTTTCCGCACCCAGAGATCAGTGTGATGTCCTTCTGTGACCTAGATATGCCTTCGCACAAATCTCTAAGCCCTTATGGCTTATCGTTGTAACTTCCTTTAATTGGCCTCTCAACCTCTTCGAAGGTCTACAACTGGCTTTTGTGGACCCTGAACAGGAAAATTAGCTGTTTACGCGCACCCTAGATTACCCTTGGATCAATATTTACTTAGATCTACCTAAGTGTTTAATAACTTTAACAGAAAGTGTTAGGATCTTCGTGTAATCACTTAACATTAATTGCTTTCAGATAACAATACATTTAAATTAAAGTCGTGCATCAATGCGTCATTATTTCATAAAGACATCATTCATCACATCATATATCGCAATCATACATAACAAAAGTAAAGAGATAAAACACATGAATTTTTGTAATGATATTCTTTATTGATCTTCAGTATAAGTTTACAGACTCAATACTTCCTACGCACTCAGATGCAGACACTACTCTAGGCCTCTGCGCACTCAGCTGCAGAGCCTTCTCCTCCTCCAAGAATTCTATCTCTGCGCTAGAGTTCTTCGCTCATACCCATAGACAAACTTAGACTACTGTCTTAGACTCTCTGAATCCCATGGTCCGCGGACCATGGGTAGATCTTCAAAAACTGACTCAAGCTTACATAAAGGAGGGTAAAACCCTTGTTGACTCTTAAATATCTATGCGCTCCACGACCACAATTTGCGGATACTTTTCATCTTTTTACATCAAAACTTGGGCTTTTGCCCCGAAACTGACCCTAGGGGACCCCATCCAAACACATACTAAGGAGGTAGGTGAAAAGATCAATAAGACAGATAGTGAAGGAACATTTTCGTAAAAAAAGGGGGAGATTTTAATTTTGTTTAATTACTCGAGTTAAAAATAATCGTAAAATGAGTAGACCCTATAGGACTTATAAAACTGCATAGGTTAGTGATTATGTTGAGAGACGGGAATGAAGTAGCAAGGGGGATAATGAAATAGCTTGCGACATATGAATTGTATAATATCTGGGCTTCCTTAACTTGGGGATAACTTGGGATATCATGGAAATCATGATATTTAGTTCAACATTTGAAAATAATTTATTTATAATGGGAAATATGGTTATTTTCCATTCCATAATAATATTTAACAAGAAGTGAGTTCTTGGGATTTCATGATATAAAATTGTATTCTAGTTTTTTGGGTACCGAATTACTAATCCATTTGTTAATCTTAACAATTTCATTATCAAAACTAATCTATTTATTTATATTTTATTTTCATTTTATAATTATATAGTATATATATATTATATATATTATATATATATATATATATAAATAAATATTAAGAATCAATAGATGATATAATGTTTGAGGTATTGACCGTTAATAGCATGACTAACCTCCTCTCCTTCAAAGTTTTTTAAAGAAAAAGAATTTTCACCCTTCACCTTATCAATAATGAAGGGCCCTAACCAGAGGTTGTCAAATTTCCCATGTTTGCCCAACTCTTCACTTATGTTATCCCATTTGAGGACCCAGTCCCCAGGGAGAAAAGTTCTATCCTTAGCTCGCTTGTCAAAATCCTTTTTAACTTTAGCTTGATAATGGTTAATCATTTGGAACACCAACTTCCTTTCCTACTAAAGCTGGATCATTTGATTGATCTGTCTCTGGAGGTTGTTGAATTCTTCATTTAAAACTTGTAGGTTTCTCATGACCATTCTACCCAAGTATAAAGGAAACACAACATTTAAACCATAAACCAATTGGAATGGTGAAGTACCAATTGATTTCTTGGTGCTTATCCTATCTTCTCAAATAACATATTTGAGCCCTACATGTCATTCCACTTTTTAGAGTGTAACTATTTTTTAAGAATTTTGAAAATATTTTTGTTGGTAGATTCAACAAGCCCATTTCCCTATGGGTAATAAGCTGTCGAATGTCCCAACTTTACTTCGAAACTGTCGCAGAAATTTTGAAATGTGGCAGAACATAAAGGCTTAGTGTTATCCACTATTATCTTTCTAGGGCAGCCGAAACGGGAGAAAATATTTTCAGACAAAAATTCCATTACAATCTTGTTGTTGATATTTCTTAAAGGTGCAACCTCCACCCACTTGGTAAAATAGTTAGTGGCGGTAATAATCCAGTGGTGTTGATGACTGGATGAGGGGTGGATTTCTCTGATAAAATCCAACCCCCTCTTCTAAAAAGGATCCTCAATTATTATAGGCTTAAGGGGTAGAGTGGCTAGGTTTTTCTTTCCAGCAAAGATCTGGCATTGGTGGTAGGATCTTAAATTTTTGTTAGCGTCACTGAAAAGGGTAGGCCAATAGAGGCCACTTCTCAAAATATTATGGGTCGTAGCCTGCCGAGTGTAGTGGCCACCACACATGCCATCGTGGTGTACAGTTATTAGATAATCTACTTGTGAAGGGAGAACACAATTTAAAAGAACACCTATTGGATCCTTCCTGTACAAAGGTGAATGAATTTTAATTCGGGATGAGCATGGTAGTCTTTAAGTCTCAACGAAATTCTGGCCAAGCTTGAGCAATATCATGCAGAGAGAGAAAATAACGAGCGGAGTGGGGAAAAGATGGTGGCTCTTAGGGTTAATGGAGTTTATGATGCTAATTAATGAAGCAGACATGTGTAGAATTACCATAGGCTGGGTCACCAACCATGGTAGGTAGGACCCGCCCATCACGCAAAAAAAACGAGTTAAACAACGTCCCATTTCAGATGTGATGACCGTTGATCTCATAATGATCGATGATGACCGTGTTATCGGGTCCACGGGGTTATGCTAATGAGCGGGAAACTTTATTTGCGATAGGGCCCAAGAGACATTAAATGTGGGGTTAATCGATAGTCTACGTGCATCAGGAAATAATGAAGTGCTTTTTGGGCGTGCGCCTTTGAGTACGATAACACCTTTAGAGCTAATTAGATTAGCTTTGAGGATGATCGAGCCGAGAACCTGCGAGAGTTTTAAACGCATCGGGAGTTTAATAGAAACTATCCAATGTGTGATTTAAAAACACGAGTGCTATGGATAACTGTTGATCTGCAACTAATAGCAGATCCACCCTTCAATCATGTTCTATCGTTAGAGAAATCACTACATTACCCTATAAAGGTTATTAAAGCTTAATATTTGTAAAATTTTTATAGCGGGGGGGAATTTTCCCCAACATTGGCTCCATCTAGGGATGAATTTCCCTCGTGGGAAGCGAAGAACGTGGGCCATCTTCCTTCTCTAGTTGGGTTATGGAGTCATGGCTAAATGGCGACAAAGATCGCTTAACTAGACCTCTCCATAATAATGCAACATGGGGGAAGATATCTGCGATGTGATGGGTTAAAGGCATACGTTTAATGCAGAGGTGACAAAATTTAATTAAAGTATAAACAACCACCATCGGGGTATACATAATTATTCACTTGACTGTTTGCGATGGGAAAATCCAAGTGCAACGAGAAAGGATAAGAGCCATGTCGGGTGCTGGTAGCAGTGATTTGGGATGGCAAGAGAACTTACATGCAAAAATGGATAGAATACTGTGCTTGTTAACCAACATGGAAGAATGCCTTATGTTAATTGAGGAACAACTGACCATGTTACCTAGGATTTTCCAGGGAGTTGAAAGTATCTACCTGCATGACCGGTTGGTAGCACTAACCTCACTGGCTCATCAAATCTAGCGAATGATATAATCCAGGTTTCAGACAATTAGTTTTAAAAGAGTAGTTAGCTCAATTTTGGTCGTAAAGCCTGCTTAGTTGTAGCATTTTGAATAATTTTTACTTATGTGAAGTATGGAGCATAAGGGATCCTTCTGAACTTAATAGAATGGTCCTGTGGTTATGCTATTTATTTTAAGTATTTCAATTATGGAATATAACATTTTATTTCTTGAATTTTGCGTAATTACACATTGATGCTTATTTTCATTAATGAACCCGTGATGAGTAAACAACGAGTAAGAGCCTTTGAATTCCATTTTTATGCTTCTTTTAGTTATATATATATTATTATAAATATATATATATAATATTATATATTTATAAATATAATATATATAATTATATCATGAAAATAATATATAATCTATTTAGTCTTTCTTCTTGAATACATTTTCGTATTTCAGTTAAATGAATAATTTCGCACTGAATGAATGATAAATCTACCAAGGGTTATCTGGTAGCTATTCACAAATCAGGCATTAAGAATTATACAAAAAAACACAAAACTTTTAGAAGAATAAGCAAAATTAGGGAAAATCACCATCTCAAAAAGATTTTATAGTGTATTAATGCGACCAAATTGCCTGCAGTGAATTGTCAGGTTGCATTTGAATCAATATCAGGATGGAAAACATTGAGGACAAAGGTTTTAGGCCCCCCTTAAATGTAAATTACTTTCGAATGTCGCTCTGCTGCAAGCGAGCATCCATGGCCCCGACAGAGTCATTCACTATCTTATTGGCAGAATTTGCCTAAGTCTCTTATTACTCCATACATTAACAACTTCGTCATATTCTCAATTAGTGTCCTTTATTTATTTGCCTTTACGATGTGTCAAGAAAGAACCACACTGGAATTTTCCAATGCCATTGATGTTGCTTCGCTACCAGTTAGCATCCACAGCCCCGACGGAGTCATCAACATACCCCGCTAAACCGAAATGTAAGGGGATGGGTAGGTTGTGCACCCAAATTATCCAATGCCACTAACCTTGCTCCACTGCCAGCGAGCATTCAAAGCGCCGATAGAAGTTGTCAGCATACCCCATCCTAAGGAGGTAGGTTAAAAGATCAGTAAGAGAGATGGTGAAAGAACATTTTCGTAAAAAAGGGGGGAGATTTTAACTTTGTTTAACTACATGAGTTAAAAATAATTGTAAATTGAGTAGACCCAACAGGACTTATAAAACTGCATAGGTTAGTGATTATCTTGAGAGTCGAGAATGAAGTAGCAAGGGGCATAATGAAATAGCTTACGACATATGAATTGTATAACATTGAGGCTGCCTTGACTTGGGGATAACTTGGGATATCATGGCAATCATGATGTGTAGTTCAACATTTGAAAATAATTTATTTGTAATGGGAAATGTTCTTATTTTCCATTCCATAATAATTTTTAACAAGATGTGATTTCTGGGGATTTCATGACATAAAATTATATTTTAGTTTTTGGGGTACCGAATTACTAATCATTCTTTAATCTTAATAATGTCATTATCAAAACTAATCTAGTTATTTATATTTTATTTTCATTTTTATATTTTAAAGAAAAATAATTTTCATCCTTGACCTTATCAATAATGAAGGGCCCTAAATAGAGTTTGTCAAATTTCCCATGTTTGCCCAACTCTTCACTTATGTTATCCCATTTGAGGACCCAGTCCCCATGGAGAAAAGTTCTATCCTTAGATTGCTTGTCAAAATCCTTTTTAACTTTACCTTTATGCTAGTTAATCCTTTGGAAACCAACTCCCTTTCCTGCTGAAGTTGGATCATTTGATTGATCCGTCTCTGGAGGTCGTTGGGTTCTTCATTTAAAACTTGTAGGCTTTTATGACTTTTCTGCCTAGGTATAAAGGAAACATGACATCTAAATCATAAACCAACTGTAATGGTGAAGTACCAATTGACTTCTTGGTGCTTATCCTATCTACCCAAACAACATATTTGAGCCCTACATGCTAGTTCCTCTTTCTAGAGTGTAACAATTTTTTAATAATTTTGATAATATTTTTGTTGGTAGATTTAGAAAGCCCATTTCCCTATGGGTCATAAGCTGTTGAATGTCCTAAATTTACTTTGAAATTTTCATAGAAATTTTGAAAAGCGGCAGAACAAAAAGGCATAGCGTTATTCGCTATTATCTTCTAGGGCAGCCAAAATAGGATAAAATATTTTCAGTCAGAAATTCCATTACAACCTTGTCATTGATCTTTCTTAAAGGTGAAACCTCCACCCACTCGGTAAAATAGTCAGTGGTGGTAATAATCCAATGGTGTTGACCACTGGATGGGGGGTGGATTTATCCGATAAAATCTAACCCCCACTGCTAAAAAGGTGCCTTAGCTATTATAGGATTAAGCGGTAGAGTGGCTAGGTTTTGCTTTCCAACAAAGATCTGGCATTGGTGGCAGGATCTTACCTTTTTATTAACATCACCGAAAAGGGTAGGCTAATAGAGGCCGCTTCTCAAAATATTGTGGGTCATAGCCCACCAGGCGTTGTGGCCACCACACACTCCATCATGGTGAAGAGTTATTAGATAATATACTTGAGAAGGGATAACACATTTTAAAAGAAGACCTACTAGATCCTTCCAGTACAAAGGCGAATGAATTTGAATTTGGGATGAGCGCGGTAGTCATGGGGTCTCAACGGAATCATGGCCGAGCTCAAGCAAATATCACGCAGAGAGCGAAAATAACGAGTAGAGTGGGGAAAAGATGGTGTCACTTAGGCTTAATGGCGTTTTAAGGTGCTCATTAATGAAGCAGACATGTGTAGAATTACCATAGGCTGGGTCATAAACCAGGGTGGTCGGGACCCACCCTCGCACAAAAAAAACGAGCTAAACAACGTGCAAGTTCAGTTGTGATGATCTTTGATCTGATAACGATCAATGATGATCATGTTATCGGGTCTATGAGGATGTGCTAACGAGCGGGAAACTTTATTTGCGATAGGGTCCGAGAGCCATTTGATGCAGGGTTAATTGGTAGTCTACGTGCTTCAGGAAATAGTGAAGTGATTTTTGTGCATGAGCCTTTGAGTGTGATAGCACCTTTAGAGCTAATTAGATTAGCTTTGAGGATGATCGAGTTGGGAACCTGCTAGAGTTTTAAATGCATCAAGATTTTAATAGAAACTATCCAGCCTGTGATTTAAAAGAGCGAGCGTTATGGTTAACCGTTGATTTGCAACTAACAACAAATCCGCCCTTCAATCATGCTCTACCATTAGATAGATCGCTACATCACCCTATAAAGGTTATTAAAGCTTAATATTTGTAGTTTCTTTTTTTTATAGGGGGGGATTTTTCCCCAACATTGGTTCCATCTAGGGATGGCTTTCCCTCGTGGGAAGCCAAGAACGTGGGTGAGATGCCTTCTCCGATTGGGTTATGGAGTCATGGCTAAATGACAGTGAAGATCACTCAACTAGACCTCTCCATACTGATACGACACGGGGAAGATATTTAAGATGCGATGGGTTAAAGGCAGACATTTAATGCAGAGGTGACAAAAGTTAATTAAAGGATTAAAAAACCACCATTGGGGTATAGATAATTATTTGCTCGACTGTTTGTGTCTTGAAAGGCCGAGTGCGACGAGGAAGGATAAGAGCCATGTTTGGTGTTGGTAGTAGTAATTTGGGATGCCGAGATAACTTACATGCCAAAATGGATAGAATACTGTGCTTCTTAACCAACATGGTAGAACGACTGACATTAATTGAGGACTAACTGACCATGTTACCCAGGATTTTCCAGGGAGTTGAAAGTATCCGCCCACGTGAATCGGCTAGTAGCGCTCACCTCACTAGCTCATCAAATTCGATGAATGATACAATCCAGGTTTCATATAGTTAGTTTTAAAAGAGTAGTTAGCTCGATTTTGGTCTTAAAGCCTGCTTAGTTGCAGAATTTTGTATAATTTTTACTTATGTGAAGTATGGAGCATATAGGCTCCTTCTGAACTTAATAGACTGGTCCTGCGGAGAAAACGGGGAGAAAGAGCCTGTGAATTCTGTTTTTCTGCT
>APFE030176211.1:0-16430 GCA_000404065.3 Pinus taeda
TTGCTTTTTTGATGTCTTTCTCTCATTTCTAAAGCTTGTTTTGAAGAGCTAAGGTTTGAGACTTGCTTAGGAAGTTGGTATAGGTGGTGATAGACCCATACCGACTGCAAATAATCAAGGTGACGATATTTTTGTGTAACAGTAATTGCATGTAATATTTTTATTATGAGATGTTAATATTGTGATGTGTGAGCATGTGGGGTCTTACTATTAAGGATGTTTTGATGATAATGATGTAATCTTTTCATGATGACATGGAATAGTTAGCATGTGGATTATTTTGTATGGGATGTTATATATATATATATAGACACACACAATGTTGAATCGGTAACTTGTTTAAGTAATCTAGGTGAGACCCAAGATAAAACCTAGTAGTTGCCACTATAACACCAAAAGTGTATCCAACAACTCATAAGCCAGATATACAAGGAATTTATGACTTAGTAAGGACCAAGACTCCACGAGGGTGGGGAGCCTACTCTTTGACCCTTATCACAATCATCCAAAGATGTCCCCCCCTCGAGATTTGAAACCAGATGGAGGGGATAACATCCCATTGTGCCAACCACTCTATTATCCCATGAGATGACATCTTATGATTATATAACTAATGTATTTGTTTCTTGTTGTGAGGTGGTGATTGATAAGGAAATCAATTGATGGGATTTGAGGACCAGTTTTAGAGGATCTTATAGGTTCCCATCCCTATGGGGAAGATTGTGTATCACCTTATGGTTTGGAAAAAACTCAATCAACTACCTATGCTAGTGCATCTTTTCTCTTGTATAATTCTCAATGGGATATGGGACCATTTTGAGAAGGCCAAGTAACTAATATTGGAGTTGTGATGTCGATGTCCAAAGGTGGGATGGAGTTGTGTGTGGGATGTCAATTCCTAGGGTTGTACCTAGTAGTTGTGGAGGGAGTTTGTGTCAACCTTTCGAGATGCATGGGGTACGTGAGTACCAGACTGGATTCCTTCCATGGGGAAGTTAAGGTGTGAGCCTTGGGGCTCTAGTATATACCAATGTGGCTTTAAGCCTAGTTCCAAAAGTTAGAAAAGAAAAAAAAAACAACAACAACAACTTGAGAATACTCATGCTTTCCCAATACTATGATGTAGCTTTAAATTCTTGATATGGTCACTTAGGTGACCCTTACACTAGATATAGCATAGGGTGTTGTGTAGAAAAGAAGGAAATAAAGAAATATATAATTTATAATTTATATAATTAGATTTAGCTTTGATATGAAGTTCTTTGAAGAGGGGGGCATGTAATGCCATACAATAAAATAATATAATAGCAATAATAATAATAATAAATGTATTCAATAAATAATAATAAAATTGTAAAGAAAGATTAGTTACTTAATATTTTCCAAAAGTAGATAAAAGGGAGTATATAAGATATTAAATCTTTAGTGTTTTTTTAAATATAATATGTGTGTATATGTTCATTATATAAAAGGGAGTATATAAGATATTAAATATTTAGTGTTTTTTTTAATATAAAATGTGTGTATATGTTCATTCTCACTTCTATGCTTAGGAGAATGTTGAAATACCATATAGAATATATTTATTTGTTCCAGTTTTTCCTGGAATATAAATTTGTTATATCATTATTAATTCTTCACATTTAAGTTAATTGTATATATATAATGAAAATGCATTTCATTTTAATAAGAATGAAAATTCTATGTTGGGTTTGCAAAGATTGTTATTTTTTCTATAAATTTGTTAATAATACAAATTGAGGGGTGGAAAACATAACTTAGGGCTTGCTACTCTCATTTGTAGGATGAACAAACGGTCTAAGAATTTCAAGCATTGAGTTAAAGAATATGTTGACTAGGATGTAATTGGAAATGGCATCAAAGTTTTTGGTCATCGTGTCATTTCTTAGCAAAACCAAGAACCGAGTAAGGAAAAGCATTTCCTAGAGACCCACCCTAGGTTCAAATCTTTTTACCTTCATTAAAAATGGTGAAATGGCCAATAAGGATAAATAGAAACAACCCCATATAGGCCAACTACTCATTAAAGTCCTCTGAGATTCAATCGTGAAGAAGATGTCATAGTTGAACGGAGCTTAAAAAAAATGAAGAAGAAAAAGGGGTTCAGTGTAAACCATGATTCTACACATAACATTTATCACTTAAGGATCGGGGCATGACACCCATAGTGCATGAAACTACCTCAAGTGTCTATCCCTAGGAAGTTGAGCATAGGAAAAGTTGTTGGAGTTGTGTAAAAATACCAAATTTTTTAAGGGTTCACAGCCTCATCCTCTAGCAAAAAGTTATAATCCGTCAAAAAAACACGGTTTTGATAGGAGGATTTATTTTATCTATATAGCAAGGGTTAAGGGTTACAATTACACAAGGAAAAAAAGTAAAGAAAGAAAAACTTAAATTAGAAATGGATGATTTAGAGGACAGTTTTGGTATGAAGTGAAGCAAAACCAAATGATGAGGGCATTTTTGTTAGTAATAATGGAAAAAAAATGGATGTAAAGTTGACCCAAAAATTGACAAACAAGTAGTGAGTTGGAATTTTCAAATAATGGTAAATAATTAAAACATTATCTACATGATTTATTAGTGAATTCAATGGACTTAAAGGTTTTAAAGCTTACTCTTCCCAAATTGTATCTCTATTTGAAACTTGAATAACTTTAACATGTTGAGAGAACATTGGAAGAGGTTGCTCTCTTTATTCAGAGAATGGAGATTATCTAGGCCTATAAGTGTTTGAGAAACCAAAGGAAAATTTGGTTGGGTATCAAGGAAATTTTGATCTAGAGATGTCTTACTTGGAAAGGTCCATAAGTCCTAAGGGTATAACTTAATCTCTCATGCCATATGTAACGGCCCACGCTTAAAACATAATTAAATATGAAATTACTTACAAAAATTCAAAGCCATTAATCATCAACCATAAGGAATATTTTAATTAATTAGTACATAACCCATCATTGTAGAAGGTGATGAGAACATACCTGTGAAATGAAAACCTGATTAACTTACA
This sequence comes from Pinus taeda, assembly GCA_000404065.3. Lineage (NCBI taxonomy): Eukaryota > Viridiplantae > Streptophyta > Pinopsida > Pinales > Pinaceae > Pinus > Pinus taeda. The sequence continues at coordinate 3,035 of APFE030176211.1, forward strand.
CTTAGTAGAGATCAAATTGAGGTACACCATTCTCTAATTCAGTGAACTGCAACCAACGAATTGGGGATGGCTCTTCCCACAACCATAGGCTTAGCTACATTGTGTCTTTCTATAGTTGGCCACCACTGAGCCCTCAATCAACTACGTATATCAGAGAATAGCTACTTTCCAAAATTCTCCCAATAAAAAGAATGTCTCGCATCATTTTTTTATCCATTAAATAAAAGAACTTGTTCAAAAAATGGAAGGAAAATATCCATGCACATAATTCATATGTCATCATGCAATTTCTATTTTATATCTTATGTTTTTTTCTTAACTTAGCTTTTTTCCATAATTTATTCCTACTTATTTTACACTTTGACATTTTAATAAATTAGTTTATATTATTTATTTATTATGAACTTCACTTTTTATTTTTTTGGTTGGACCGACAAGGGATTTGAACTTTGAATATCACAGTTTAGATAATACTTCATAACACATTGTCGCCAAAAAAAAATTCCCCATGGGCTATGAACTTCACTTTATATTTATTTATGTTTATTGTTTATATATTTTATTTTATTTTTCTTTTCACCATTATTATTATTATTATTATTATTTATTTATTTTATTGATTGAATAATATGGGGCATTACATCTCTTTACTTCAAATTGATGGCTCTTTTTATAATAAAATAAAATGTTTTTTATCAAACATTTTCTTTTCACCCAAAAAAGAATTGAAGATTCATTAAATTAATTCAAGAGACACATGTATTAAAATTTAATACAATTTTAAATCACCATATCATCAATCATTTATTCCTTTTCCAATTCAATAGTTAAATCTTAATTGAAAAATTTCTAGTTGATAACAATCATTTACATTAGCCCCACACCCCCAGTGAGCCCACTTGGCAAGTCCATTAAAATGTAAAGTGGATGTGAGTACAAATCTCCCATGTTCATATCCCTGATTGCTTACCCATGACCACATGTTGGGGTAGTGTGGTTCACCTAGAGGATTATAGTGATAATAGTGGGAATCAACCTTGTCTTATGCGAGTATGAGACTTGACCAATTGTCAATTCCTTTTAATATTTATATATATAAATCAAAAATAAAAATAAAAAATCCCTCACTTAAAATTCTTGATACTTGAAATTTGAAATTTGTTTCAAAATAGAAACTAATTCATTAATTATAGGCACAAAACACTATAGTAAAGTAATCACTAATTAATATAATATAAAATGTAAAAAGGAAAATAATGGAAAAATATATTATTCTTTCTTTTATTCATTTTCCTTGGGATTTGAGTTTTATTTCCTAAAAGTAATTAAAAACATATTTATGACAATAACCAAACAAGTGTAATATGCAATGTTTTTGCTTAATACCTACCTCTTATGCAAAAAGTAATTGACATCTAAATTACAATATAAACAATAAGATGGAAAGATTTTCTTTATTAAAATCATTATTCAAATATCATAATTCTAATAACTAAAACTATGTGAGAGAACTAAACTTGGATTTGAATTATGATCAGTTTTAAGCACTCCATTTTTTGATGGAGTAATATGGTGATTAATTTATATATTTTTTAAGTTTTCAAATTTTTTATTTGAATTATTAATTTTAATTTTATTGTATTTATATTGTGGTAAAGTGAAATAGTATTATTTATGATTTCAAAAACAATGATTGAAATATTAAATTTTGTTGAAGTCCATGTGGGTATATTAATTAAGGAAATAATGTCCCCACTATTGTCTATAAACATAACTTCATTGATAAATTATATCTTAACTTCATATTTATAATACATTTTCTACCCACATTAATTAAGGAAATAATGTCCCCACTATTGTCTATAAACATAACTTCATTGATAAATTATATCTTAACTTCATATTTATAATACATTTTCTTTTAAGTTTTGCAGTTTAAAGAAGATGTAGGAATTTGATACCTCTAGTTCTATGATAAATATAGTATTAAAAGGGATTTACAATTTAAAAAAAACTCACACCTTAAGGAATTTGATCTTTCTAGTTCTATGATAAATATACTATTAAAATGTATTCTAATATAAGAATAACATAGTTTATTGCTATAATTCATGAATTTTGGTAAATGTTAGTGGCTCATTAATTTATATAAAAACAATATTGTCATAATTAATGAACATCACTCAATTTTCCTTAGGATAAAATATACCTCAACAAAATAAGGTATATAAGGTAATATTATATCATATAGTAATGGGTATAGCTAAGATCCTTATTTTCCTTATACACCTTATATAACAAAGTTCATGATATATGAACCTACATTGCAAGGTAAACTAAATGAGTTTTTACTTTACATCAATAAATAAATAAAATGAACAAATTATTTGATTCTTATATTGATTAATGTGATTTACATTCTCCTAGCTATACCCATGAAGAAAATTATATATATATATAGTCTCGTTGTTTAAATAAGGAAAAAACAAAAAAACAAAACAAAACAAAAAAAACTTAATTGTTAAAAATGAGCAAAAACATTCATGTTGTTCAAAGAAAACAAAGTTAAAGTAGACTTTCCCCATTGAAATGTCTCAAAAACTTGAATTTAATTACATATAAAATAAATAATGTACATAAATTATAAATAATTTTTTAATGAAATTATTATCATACATTTATATGTAAAATATTTTTTTAACTTTAAAATATTACAATATGGAGCTAAATTGTTGTACATGTAAATTGTCTATATCACCCAGGAGTTGAACCCATATTGAAGTTCATTAAATAGATGCGAGTGTTAAGGATGGAAAATGACCTCGTGGTACATGTAATTTTTCCATCATGCCTTTTAATTACAAATATTTTATTGAATATTTTGTACTGAAATTGTCTTTTTTTTAAAAGGGGGGGCCAGACCCCTTGCGGCTTGCAGAATCAATATATTAGGCCATCTGTACAAATATTTTACAGATATATATATATGTCGCATCAATCACATCCATCAAATACACATATTGTTGCACAGCAGCATCACAAATCGTGGATCGAACCTGGGCGGGGAGCGAGTCAGCCGTCAGCCCCGCCGTTGAACCATGCACTTCGCGTGCTTGTACTGAAATTGTCTTCTCTTTTTAGAATATCAATGTGGATTTTTTTCTACATCAAATTATTGATTTAAATACTATAGATATTTTTCAACACGTTAGCTTCATTTGATATATTAATTTGTAATCATATTAACTTATTATTATACATGTCAAATGTGAACATACATTATTGGTTGAATTCACATTATTTTGAATTGTGATTATGTTAACTTTTCAAGTAAAAGAGCTACACATGTTTAGGTATATATATGTTGTCTAGTCAAAACTTATATGTATCTCACTAGCTGGATTAGGAAACGTATATTGATAATGTATTATTGGTATTCGGGTTACCAAAAGAATATAGAGAGAGGAAAATATAATTATGTTGAAGGAGGTAGGTTACTCTCGAACCCTTCATCGTGTATCTGTAGGCTATGAGAACATGTCAAATGTCCAATAGCCCAAGTCATCCATGTGTCATTTCACTGAAAATCTGTTTTTTTGGAGAGACTAGAAGACCGTGTATTTTCCTAGGGATGGAAGCCCGAGTATGAATGAATGAATGATTTTAATGACTTCCACAAGGCTGAGTAGCCTAAGGGACGAAGAGAATAATGACCTTACCTCATATCATATTCCTTTCGATGTCGGATCTTATTTTATGAGTCTTAACTAGAAGGCTAGCAATCTGATTGATCTTCTCTTCATGAAATAGATGGGGCATGTTTTGAACTTGTATATTGTTTTCATACTGCATGTGGATATCCTTAAAGGCTACACACTCCATGACAAAGTGTCATTCTATCTCCACCACACCCTTATCGCAGAAAATGAAAGTTCTATCTTCCCAAACTTCCTTGGGGATCTTCCACCTACCAATCTCACATCTAAGGTGATGTGACCTTGTCCTCAACTGTGCCACTAGCACCCTTGCTTTTCCTTTAATAGTTGCTCCTAAATATGTTTTCTCACCATGATCACAAGTTGGATTGAACTCTTTGATTTAGTATGCCTTTTTAGGTCCATTATGATTGGTCCACGTGGCAATCCTAAATTTTTCCATCACAATTTTTTTATTTCTTCGTTGGTGCTAGGACATTCATGCAGCTTGATATTCCACTTACTCAACCACTTTTTGTTTTGCTTCATCCAAGTTTTATTCCTATGATATAATCCCTCTTCCATAGTTATCTTGGGCCAACACTGGTTATCCATGTTTTTACCCTTATTTAAATAGTTTATTAACCTGGTTATCGTCGTTGCCTCCAATGGAAAAGTATCTGCTTTAGCCAAAAGGATTTCATATGGGATTATGGCTTTAATTTTGAGATTTCTAGTAATTAATTTTTTCTGTAATCTTTCTAACCGCCTCCAACTACAAGTTGACATGCTACTTCCCCATACCTCATAATCGTAGAGAACCACTGGCGTAAACAACAAACCAAAAAGGGTTTTCATGGTTTTCCAATCCCAAAGTTCAACTTTTTGCACCTACTTTGGAGTAAGTATGAGGATCTCCATCCTCCTTGAATTATTTTTGTGTTGCAAGTCTCCCAACTGAGCTTCTGGTGGAATTCAATCCCAAGATATTTGCATTCTTTCACTATCTCTAGAGGACTACCTTTGAAAAGAGAGTGTTTGGTTTGTCTTTTCTACTTAAAGAGAAAATCATGATTTTGGTCTTGTTAATCTTCACTTGCATCCCAACCTCCTAACAAAAGTGTTCTGAGGCCTTTAAGTGTTCTCTTAATCCATGTGTTTTTTTAGATTAGAATAAGATCATATGTGTATAGAAGCAACTTTACCACATAGCTTGTTAGATGAACCCCTTCTCCATCTGCTTTACTTAACCAAGTTTCCAGCATATCAATATATAAACCAAATAAAGTGGGGGGTATAGGACATCCTTGTTTAACACCAATATCACTACCAAAACATTCAGACAGTACTTCACTTTTTCTGATTTTAGCTCTAACTTTCTCATAAAGTCTATGAACTGGTGCTCTATACTCATCTAGGATATCCAACTCTTCCATCTTGTTCCATACTTTGTCTCTAGGAACTGTGTCAAAGGCTTTATTGAAGTCCACAAAACAACAATAGGTTGTTTCACCTTGCTTGTCCCAAACTTTCTCTATCAAATGTTTAAGGGTGACACAGTGGTCAATGGTAGAGTGTCTAGGTCTGAAGCTTGCTTGTCCTTTTGCCCTTTTTCCCTCACTTTCTACCCAATTGTTGATTATTTTCTCTATCATGCTCCCAAAAATATTTCCCATGAGGGAGTTTATAATAATAATGTCGTAGTTAGAATGATTATTGATATCTTCACTCTTAAAGAGAGGAATAACCACACCAGTAGTTCACTCTCCTGGAAATTTTTCTTGGATGATCCCATTGAAAAATCCTTTCAAATGAGGAGTAAGGAGCTCAAAACCCCATTTTAGGAATTCAACTTTAATCATGTTTATGTCCTTTGCCTTGTCGCTTGCTAAATTATTTATTCCCTGCTTGATATCATCCTCTGTGAATAGTTCCACTGAAGTGTTCACTATAGGGGGAGTATCTTTCTCATGCACGCACTCGTAGAGGAGCCTCACATACTCCAACCATTGGCCACCTATAATATTGTTTTCAGTCTACTTTCTCCTTTGTTGTAGACCTTTCCAAAATCCCTTGGGGTTGTGCTTTCCAAGAGAGGTTAACTCCTTTATTCTTATATTTACATATTCTTCTTTTTTTAGTGTACTAATTTTTCATATTTCTTCTTGTTTTCTTTGCTCCACTTTCTCTCTTTTAGAGACCTCTTGGCTTCCTTGACTTCTTCGTCATGCCATGGATTTGTCGAAAAAATACTTGCAATTCCCTTCTTGGGGCGAGACATTTTGCATGCACTTAAGGCCCTATGAATTGATGGTATCAGAAAAATGCAATGAACATGACAACCTGCGTTATTGGTTGTCTAATATGCCATACCATGCTCTATAGTCCAAAATTGTTCCTTAAAAGAAACACTAAATCTTTCCCTGTTTTCTTGATTTATGAGGATTTTTTCTTTGAAAAGAGCTTTCTTTTTTATTCCAAGAGTTTTCCTATTGTGTGGACTACTATGGGAAAAATCCATCTTAACAAATAGAGGGGCATGGTTAGATTTCATTTTGATAGGATAGTCCCCAATATCAAACTTCAGTAGTCTAGAGGTGAAAATTTAAGAGCAGATTACATAATCTACCACACTTTGACCATTGTAAATTTTGCATTTGATACCTCCTGAAGTTGGCCACCTTCTCATTCCATTGCAGATAAACATGCTAAACAAACTACAGAGCCCTAGTAATTTTGCCCCAAAGTGTGTCACACCCCCATTTTCATCTTGTGAATCCCTTTCCCAAGGTTGACCACCACCCTCTTCCAACCATAGGGGATTGTTTTCTCCTCTTTATTAATTGCTCAACTGGAGGGATTGATTATTAGTTGTCCTTGCATTAAAGTCTTCTATTAACAATATTTCCCCAAGAGGGTTAAATAAATATATATCACTCTTCAATGAGGCATACGGATCTTTGTTGTCTAAATTTCTTCTTTTATAGATCTTTGAGTTTTTTTGGGCAAAGTAACAAGCCGCCAACTTGAAATTAACCTCCTCTTATGTTATTTGCAGCCAAATGTATTGTTTATTCGAATCCTCTTTTTCTACTTTAACAATTCCACCCCATTTTTCATTTATTAGCACTGTGACTCCCCTGTGTCCTTTGCCTATCTCATTCCCTTTGTTCCAAACTATAATCTTCATGTAACCCTTGAAATCTGGAACCTTGCATCCATCATGCTCATTTTTTTCTACAAGAATGATTATATCCTTCCCCTTTTCTATGGGCCCCAACCCCAGACCTCTTCTCCATTGATAACCTATGCAATTCCAACTTACTACCTATAAGCAGTCTAGTGGGGCCCTTATTTCCTATTTCTTATTTGGGAACCGTCACTGATTTTAGCATTCTCTTTCTTCAACCATGACCATTTTCCATCATTCCTTGTTGCTTTCACTTTTTCCCACTCATTTATTTGTTGATTTTGTTTAGCAGGAGTCAATTTCTCATCTAGGTAAATATGTGTGCCTCTATAAAATCCTATATTTCTAAGGATCATATTCTTATCCTCTATATTCCTCAAGATAACTCTTACATGTCTATCTCTTCCTCCCTCTACCTTCTTTTTGATCCTGCTTGCTTGATGATTACACCATGTCCACTTCAATTGATCTTTAAGGAAATCCCTTTCTAAGATGTTGGTCCTTTCATTTTCATTGTAGTCCCTCAACCCTTTGATAATGATATTTGTAGCCTTTCCTTGCTTTTCTTGTTCTTCTTTCATTTGAATTTTGATTTTCTTCTCAATGATTCCTTTTTTGTTATTTGTTGACCCACTTACAACTTGTGACCATGATTTAGCCTCTTCTATCCAATATTTTAGTTGATTTTATTTAGCTTCTAGTTCAGCCAATGCTAACTAAATATCCTTTATTTGTGTTGTGCCCTCTTCTTTACCAATTCTGACTTCTCAAAATCGGTTACCCTTATCTATTCTAAGTCTTGTTTCAACGCAGCCACTTCTTGATGCCCTTTTTCAATTTTACCCTGCATGTTTGCGATTCGTTCCTTAAGAGATTTATTTTTCTCTCTACTCTACCCTTGAACTCCACAATTTCATTTAATTTCTTGCCTTCATACCACCTTTTCGCTTCTAAAATTTTGAGTCTCCTCTTCATGCTCATGAGCTCTTCCACATATAGTCTCGATGACCACATTAATGGTGTTGATGTGGGACTATATAGGTCATTATTGTCATGCTTATCTGCGTTTGTATATTCTTTGTTCGCTGCAAAACCCTTTGTTCTATTCAAACTTGATTTGTGACCCTTAATAGCTTTTCCTTGCCCTATATTGGTTTGAGAGGCCTTGCTAGATAAGTTGTTTACTTTTGATGGGATCATTGCTAATTTTTCCTTAGGTGTTTTCCTTAGTTTTTGGATCTTCCTATGCCTTAAAATCCCCTTATATTATTTTGTGTTTAAAAAACCAATCTCTTGTATGTGTTGTTAGTGCCGTTCTAAATAAAATTTTCCATAGAGGACCCTAATGATCCTGCTAAATCCTCTGTTTTTGAAGGTTGTGTTTCCAATAAGAGCTCCCTCCTACTTAATGAACAAGGTTTATCAATGACAACGAACCCTTCACTTGACATTGCAAACCACCTTTGTACCCTACCCCCCCACAGTAATCGAACAGTTTGTAAATTTGTTTCCTACTGTGTCAAGGCATGGTATTTGTGTCTCCTCTATGTTGGACTCATTTCTTAACAATGGAAACATTTCCTTCTCTAGATTAACCATCATATTTATTTTATTATGTTCTACTTCAGTTTTGTAGTAATCTCAATTAATTTGTGTGAGTTTAAATGAGAAAACGCAACTTAAATTATAAGAAACAGAAAATAAAAACGAGAAAACCTCCCCTGCAAAGACTGGGTCCCTCTTAGCATTCCTTAGTCCCACTAGCTGCCTATTGTCTCCCTGTGTTTCCTATTATCTCACCCCTGCCTCTGCCCCTGTCTGTATGGTGCTGCAACCCTCGCTACCTGTCTCACAACCCTCATTGTATGTCTGCAAACACCCGCTGTCTGTTTTGAAACCCTCTTTTCCTATCTAGAAACCCAAGTGCACCATCTCTCAACCCTTGTGCATTGTCTCGCAACCCTCACGCATTGTCTTTGCCCCAGTCTGTATGGTGTTGCAACCCTCACTTCCTTTCTCACAACCCGCATTTACTATCTGCAAACCCTCGTTGCTTGTCTCCAAACCCTCGTTGCCTATGTACTGTCTCGCAACCCTCACACATTGTCTCTACCCCTATCTGTATGGTGTTGCAACCCTCCTTGCTTGCCTTGATCACTGTGTTGTAACGAAAATATAATTATTATAAAAAATTAAAATATAAATGAACAGTTTTATGTTTTACAAAGCTTATTTTTAATAGTGTTAACAATCTATAGCACATTCTTCATCAAATAAATAAATAGTACATATGTGGGAGATGGTTTTTATTTTTTATTTTTTTATATTTTTATTTTTAATGTATCTTTATTTTAAACAAATGTTTGCAAACCCATAAAAATTGTCCAATCAATATTTTAGACCATTAAAAAAAAAAAAAATATTATATATATATATATATATATATAAAATATATTAAAAAAAAAAAAAAATTCTAAATTCTAAAAATAATTTTGTTATAAAAAATCATTTTTAATATAGTAACTTAAACTTTATAAAACTTACTAAAAAATTTTATAAAACACAAGTCAAGTCTTTGACTAAAAGCATTATAAAAATATTTCAAAGATAGCAATTTTTATTTCTTTTCTTAAGAATTTTTGTTTTTTTGTTAAGTAATTAGAAAAATATCTAATATGATAACTAAAAAATATTTTAAATTTAAAGATTTACAATCTTTTATTTCTTTTTAAAGATCTTAAAATCTTAATATAGAATAAATTTCTATTATTAGGCAATAATAAAATCAAATAATTAATAAAAGTGAATAAGTTATTAATAAGTTATCAAATTAATAAAATTCTCAAATAAAGCTATTAAGAATAACAAGTGTGACAATTGAAAAATAAAATATTTTCTTCATTAAAATAGTTTATTTACAAATTCAAAAATAAAAATATTTAACAATTAAATCTTATTTAAGAAAATATGTTCAAATAAACTGCATCCATGGGATGAGTATAATTCATACTTTATCAAAGTTTTTTTGAATTAAAATGAGTTCACGGACATTGAAAATCAAAAGAAAAGAGTTTCAAGAGACAAAATAATCAAATACATTTGAAAGCAAAATCGTAAAAAAAAAAATCATTCTTTAATGTAAGTAAGAGCTTTGTAAAAAATGATGCTTCTCTCAAATTAAATACCATTGACTAACACTAATCTTTTAGATATATTTTTTTAAACCACAGATTGAGTTGCATATGTGTAAGCCTTGATTGAATTGTTTTAATTTTTTGAAACTCCAACTTAATTCGTTCATGCACTAAAAACCAAATTTTGATGAAAGTGTCAAAACATCATGATAACCCATATTTAAGCAAACAAAGGCATGAAACCACTTTGAGTAAGTCCAAATTAACTCGTTCATGCACTAAAAACCAAATTTTGATGAAAGTGTCAAAACATCATGATAACCCATATTTAAGCAAACAAAGGCATGAAACCACTTTGAGTAAGTCCAAATTAACGTTTAAACTATAATCATAAAGAAAATAGACTCAAGTGGTGGAATGGTTATGCATGTGAGGGAAAGGTGACAAAATAGCTAGCTTTCATGTGGTGACAAACTTCTTGTTCAAATCATAATCATTAAGCTACATATATTTAATGGTTCTTCATTTTCATTCAAATTATGCATGTGATTGTATCATTCAAAGTTTCATTTCAAGGAATCAATCCATCACTCCATGAATAAAAATAAGTAATAAAGCACTTCAAAACTTAAAAAGAAAAAAAAAAAAATTGAAAAAGAAAAATACCATAGAACTACCCCTTCAAATTAAGTAACTTAAGATCAAGTGACATGCAAACATAGTATTTTCAAAATTTGATGTGGGGGGGCCTCTTTTTTTTCCAAAAATTGAGGGAAATTTTTTATGGCTTAACATATTATTACCATCAAACTTCCTCGAATCGATATTTAGAACATAGCAGTTCCTTGATGCTAACTTGAATCCCTTTTGATGTGAATCTTGGATTGAAAGATCTTGATTATGGTTCTATGGTTGAATATTTTTGTTCTATAATTATGATCAAACATTTCCCATATGTGATTAAGTATCAACACCCTGGTTCTCCTTATGTTCATGATTTCCTTGGATCTCCATTATCCTTTTTACAAAGAATATATAATAGCATGGATTGTATCTTTTGTATTTCTACCTCGGTTTCATTCATCTTGTTTTCCACGTCATCCGTCATTTATTTTTTAATGTTTTCTTGGGAGCTTGATAAATCCACCTTTGTCAACATACTACCATCCATTTCACTAACTTTATTCCCTAATTGGGAGAACACAAATTCTAATTCTTCACTTTCTTCATGAGTAGCTTTCCTTGCAGGAATGTGAGAATATAGTAATAGTGCTCCTCTTTATCACAACTTTCAGTCACCAAAAAAAATTGGTTCTTCTAATCAAAATTTATGTACCTCTAAACCCTTAATTGGGAGAATATTTGAATGGTGGAAGTTTTTCTTGATATATCTTTGAGATTTAAGCCCTTTTCAATCTAAAGTTTTGGCCCATGATACTCTCATATGTATTATCTGTGATTCCATGGGTCTAATGAGAATTTGGTATGCCAAATGAAAGTTATGGTGGTTTTCCCAAAACTTGCTAATTTTTAGCCACTCCCCTAGAGAAAAATTTTATGTTGTTTCATTTGTCCAATTCTTCAGATTTAATTTTGAAATTTTTACCTGAGATACTTTGTTATGACTTGGCATATCTCTGAAATTTTCACATTCTAAAGTGTCATATAGATATATATGTATATATAATATAATATATATATATATAATATATATTATATATATAATATATATATATATATATATATATATATATATATATATATATATATATATATATATATATATATATATATATATATATATATATATAATATATATATATATATGTTATATATCTATATGTATATATATATATTATGTGTGTGTGTGTGTGTGTGTGTGTGTGTGTGTGTGTGTGTGTGTGTGTGTGTGTTCACAATCACTCATTTGAAATTAATTTAAGGACCATTCACAAATCCTAACTTCCAAAAGGATTATAGAACCATGTGATTCCTTCTTAATTTGCTCAAAGTTTCATAGTTTAAAACATCTAAAAAAAACAATTACAATTAAAATGTTGATATGACTCAATTGAAATAGACTTTAAGACCTGTCACAAACCTTAAATTCTATAGTGTATATATCAGAAATTATAGTGAACCAAAATCTAAAATTTTAACCTAATTTTCTTTGATATCTATAATAAATATGCTCAAAATTTCACCATATGAAACATCCTAGGAAAAAAAATATAGTGAATATGACCTATTTGAAGTAGAAAAACCCTAGGTTCATATGTTGTCATACCAAATATTATGAATATTTCACCAAAAATGATAAGAAACCAATAATTACAGTTCATTTTGAGGGGGAGACCTCCTTTTACAATGAATACATGTATAACACAAGATTTTGTAGAAATCAGGTTGTAGATTTACTACTGATCATGAAGTTTTAATCAAAATCACAAGACACAAATCTACACTATTGCTCTACGGACATTATTTCACAATTTAGAACAAAAATTTCAGACATGCAAGAAGAAATAACACAAATGCAACAAATATTTTTATTTGGGGAAAAAAATATGCTAAAAACTCCAATGCCTCTTGCATTAATCATATGAAATAGAGATGTATTACAATTTATTGGCTCAACTGAGCTCACCCTACAAGTGCACAACCTATCTCTCTACTCACTAAAGGCCTTTGACCCAGACTTAGTCAAATTTTCCCTCAGCTTGAACTCATATTTCCTTGCATTGTTCCTTCAGGAATTAGCCGCTTTTATTTAAGAAATTCCCTCAATTGAATTGTGCAATTGTTTTAGGCTAATCATCTGACTGCATGCAACACTTGTACACTCAAGACTAGTCTACAACTAATGTTACACTGCCTCAGAATCTCCACCTCAACTGAGTAACTCGAATATTCTACATGCACTAGCTATTTTGGGTTGATTGATCAGTTAATTGGATGATCACTAAGTTTGACTGAATTCCCACTGCTTAACCGACCTTCCACAAGTTCCTCCAAAAGTTGGAACTAGATTAACTAGAAAACAACTTGAGATACCAAACCTTGATTGCTACAAATTAGAAATCACACATGTAGAACTGAAATTGTTATGAAACCAGCTCAAGAAAAAGATAGAAAAGATAGATCAACGCCTTAGAATTCAGCCTCTTCAAGGGGGCAACCTCCTTTACATTACATAAATGAACAAATTCTTAGATGATACAAATGACAAAACCTCCTTTCTATATATAGGAGTCTAAGGAGTCACAATATAACCCAGCCGACCTAACAATAATAATATAAGCCACAAAAATAACAATAGAGGGATTCTATGGGGCACAGTAATAAAAATATGGGGGAAATAGGGGCACAACAATATT
>APFE030176217.1:2965-38548 GCA_000404065.3 Pinus taeda
TTTCACCCACATTGGGTTTCCACCTTATATCTTGTGTTCTTGTGTCTGATTGTCTTTCTGCTCTGTTTTATTGTCTCTGGATACTGTTATTGGATTCTGCATCACTGACTAACAATCATCATCAGAAAGATTAAGTAAAATAAAAGCATGTTCTTTATACGCGGGTTTCCTTCTGCATAACTGCGTACATACGCAAGTTTATTAAATTGAAGTAGCATATATCAGTTGTTTTGAAAAAGAATAATTATCCTGATAATACTGATTCACCCGCCCTCTCATTATTATTTTATGCACGGGAAGGTAGGGGTAAGATTAGAATCTCGACATTGCTTGAGGAAGTGTAGATCTGCTTCTTTTCTTTGTATTTTAACCCTTGTTCTTTCGAGATTATGAATCTCTTTCCAAGTATCCCCTCCGTATAGGGTAAAGTATCCCCTCCGTATAGTTACCCTATACGGAGGGGATACTTGGAAAGAGATTCATAATCTCGAAAGAACAAGGGTTAAAATACAGAGAAAAGAAGCAAATCTACACTTCCTCAAGCAATGCTGAGATTCTAATCTTACCCCTACCTTTGCCTGCATTAAACACAGGTTAGATAACCAGAATACATTAGCCTTTTACATATTTATAAAAAACCCTTTTCTTTCTTTTCTCTGTATATCAGCCCTGATGATGAGTCTGGGTCTAGACTCAAAACGTCGACCAATATAAAGATGAACACTGTGGAGAATCAAAATTCCTCTCAGAAACCACACCACAGTAATCTACAATCCAAAACATATTGTTGACTAAACCAAAATAGTTACCCTATACGGAGGGGATACTTGGAAAGAGATTCGTAATCTCGAAAGAACAAGGGTTAAAATACAGAGAAAAGAAGCAGATCTACACTTCCTCAAGCAATGCCGAGATTCTAATCTTACCCCTACCTTTGCCTGCATTAAACACAGGTTACATAACCAGAATATATTAGCCTTTTACATATTTATAAAGAACCATTTTCTTTTTTTTCTCTGTATATCAGTCCTGATGATGAGTCTGGGTCTAGACTCGAAACGTCGACCAATATAAAGATGAACACTGTGGAGAATCCGAATTCCTCTCAGAAACCACACCACAGTAATCTACAATCCAAAATAGTTACCCTATACGGAGGGGATACTTGGAAAGAGATTCGTAATCTAGAAAGAACAAGGGTTAAAATATAGAGAAAAGAAGCAGATCTACACTTCCTCAAGCAATGCCGAGATTCTAATCTTACCCCTACCTTTGCCTGCATTAAACACAGGTTACATAACCAGAATACATTAGCCTTTTACATATTTATAAAAAACCCTTTTCTTTCTTTTCTCTGTATATCAGTCCTGATGATGAGTCTGGGTCTAGACTCGAAACATCGACCAATATAAAGATGAACAATGTGGAGAATCTGAATTCCTCTCAGAAACCACACCACAGTAGTCTACAATCCAAAATAGTTACCCTATACGGAGGGGATACTTGGAAAGAGATTTGTAATCTCGAAAGAACAAGTGTTAAAATACATAGAAAAGAAGCAAATCTAGACTTCCTCAAGCAATGCTGAGATTGTAATCTTACCCCTACATTTTCCTGAATTAAACATAGGTTACATAACCAGAATACATTATCCTTTTACATATTTATAAAAAACCCTTTTCTTTCTTTTCTCTGTATATCAGTCCTGATGATGAGTCTGGGTCTAGACTCAAAAGATCGACCAATATAAAGACGAACACTATGGAGAATCTGAATTCCTCTCAGAAACAATATGTTTATCAAGTGCACACACTTCAGAGTATTTTGGATGAGGATTTGCAACTAAAATCACATTTTGACACTATTATATGTCATGACATATACAGGGAGTGCAACTAAATTTTTGACAGACTATCCAAGGAGGATGCACTCCACCGTTGGGGGCATTGGATGTTCCAAGAGAAGATAGGGCACAAATACTACCAATATTTTCACATACCATATGATGATCAACAACATGGTGAACTAGACCCTGATTTTTTATGATTATGTGATCTAACATTTTATATTTTTATCAAACTATCCATGTATATCTTTTTTTCTAACATGTAAATGTTTATTTAACATGTCAGTCTCCCGTCTAGGGATAGAATTTTTATAGTTTTTCAGATTGTGGCAATAAAAACTCTCTTCTACATACGCTTCCTTAAGCATATACAATATGTATCTTTCAACATCCTAATGAAAATTGTGATTTTTCCTCGGAAACAAATCTATACATTCGTATAATTAAATATATACATACATATTTGCCACATTATAAAAATATTAAAATAAACACCAATATAAATTAATTAATTTATATAATAAAACATTAGGATAATAAAAAGGTAAATAGTTATAAATTTTATAATATAGACAAGTCTATAACGATATTTACAATTTTATAATTTAAAGATTAACTATTAAGTTAAAAATGAAATGCAAGTATTATAGAACCTAAACTAACTTAATTTATATATTATTAATGTTGTAAATCATAGTTCTCTCGAAGGCCTACAAGGAAGGAAATATGTGAAGATGTTAAGTGGTAGGTTAAGCAAGTAAAAATTGAAAGAAGAAAAAGGAAAAATAAAATAGATGGGAAACACCAACATAACAAGATACAAAACATTGAGGAAGATTATGGAGAAGGAAATCCCCTACCTTGTTACATTAATATACAAAAACACTTTTAACATCCATGGCTACACTAAAATGCATCATGGGTGTTAAGCCATGGTAGTCATGGGTTTTATGATTCCTCACGATTATATAAAGTAATCTTGGCAATTGGCCATGCAATCTCCTCCTAATGCTTTCACAAGGGTAGAAGTATGAAGTAATAAACCTATTTCATTTCAGCTTAGAGCATTGACCTCTACTATATAACAAATGAAGATCAATGACATGAAGTAATGGAGAGGTATTACATAGAAACATGGATTGATGTCACACTTGATATGCTACATATATCAATTCAAACTATTATATGGATATCTAAGTACACCAGTAAGCTCATGTATCTCTATCACCACTTGAATGATCACTGAATAAATGAATGAAAATGTGTGATATTTTGAAAAAGTGATATCATTTTGAAATTGATCTCTTACCATTGAGATCCTTGGATTCTTTCATGGCAAATATTCTATCTATCTTGCTTTTGTATAATCCTAAAAGGTATGGTCCCCATAGCTCACACTCATATAAGATGGTAAGTGTGACAAACGACTAAAAGAGTAAGCCCTTCAAACTAATTTCCTCACCTTTTATTTCAATTTCTAATTGATATAAAAGGACAAGTGGATGAACATTTCTTTAACTATCAACCCAAGGCTCACATAGAAAGTGTGAAATTTGATGGTTTGCATATGTTAGGGAAATCTATTCAAGTATTATTCCAATGAAGGTGTTGTAGAAAAAAGGATGATTATAATATAGGGGTTTCCGGACACTTTTATAATTTCTCTAAAAGGACTAGTAGATGAATATTTGTTTAAATATCATCCCAAGGCTCATATGGAACTTGTCAAATTCGATGCTTCACATATGTAAGTGAAATCTATTCATTTACTATTCTAATGATGATGTGTAGTCAAAACGTTTATTACAATATAGGGGTTTTGGGAAACTTTTGGTAGACTTTCAAAACTAAATTATTATCACTATAATTAACTACCTAATCCATTTACCATAGGAAACCTCTTTGTTGTAACCCGTAGATGGATGAAGTGAAAATTACATGAATTCAAACTATTCTAGTATAGTTAGGATAGAAATCCTCTTTGATGTAATCCCCAACTAGATAAAAGTAGGAAAGAAAGCTAATTTAACCCAACTTGCATAGGAATTCTTTGTATTGTAACCCTAGCTAGGTAAACAAAAAATGTGAATAGTAATTGAACTACAAGAAAGAAATAACACAAACTAGTATTCGAAATGGAAAAGCATTAAAGTAAAAATTGTTTTGTTATTATGTTTACAAGTGTACTCCAACCCTCAACAATATGGATACATCCCCATTCTTCATATAGCTATTATTAGTCAAATTAAATCTACTATAATTTCTCATAATAACACAATTTTGTGAATCAAATTGTAAATTTTATCAAGTCAAATCATAGATAGGAAGTAAAAGGCACGAATCAAGATTTTTGTAACTAATTGTATATTCTACTATTGCAGAAATAAATGAATAAGAAGTGTCCACACACATGCATGAATGAATATTTTCTAAACAAGTACTAAATAGTCTAGGTTGTATTACAACACTAAATGACTAAGGAGAGATCCATAGTCCCTACATGAGGTACTAGGAAAGAGTTACAAGAGTAAGTCAAACATAAATTACAATTAGCCATAAAAATTGCCTGCATAGGAACTTAAATAGAGTGTTCTTACAAATCAAAAGAGAGTGTCAAAGTTACATCCAAGATTTATTTCCCCACATATTCAAACTACGTAGGGTATTTATGTTAGAAACTAGGACAATATTGATAGAATAAAGAAACCTATCAAGTAACCTCAAAACGAGAACTCTAGTTAAAATTCCCCAAAAACCATGAAAAAAGAAACTGAAAATAAAAAGTGTGTATGTTATAATGACACTTTTTTTAAAGGGTAAATTTTCATGATCTTTTAAAAATGGGAGTGAAAAGCAAATTTTAAACATGGAAATACACCCTCAAAATGTAAAGTGTTGATACTTGAATAATGTATTTTTTTTAGGGTAAACCTTCAACACTATTTAGCAATGACGTTAAAGATAAAATATCATGACTCCGAATAACCTTAAAAATCCAACAATTTTTAGGCATGGCATTAAAGATAAAATATCACGTCTTTGAAAAGCCTTAAAACTCCAACAATTTTCAGCCATGTCATTAATGATAAAATACTTATAACGATTTTTAGCCATATAATTAAAGATAAATATCACGACTTAGAAAAGCATGAAAAATTTGACAAATTTTCAACCAGGGAATTAAAACCAAATATATGACTACAAAAAAATTGAAGTTTTCAATATATTTCAAACATGGCATTATAGAAAAATTATACGACTAAAAAATACTTTAAAAAGGAACACGTGAATGAAAAAAGTCATTATACCAAGAGTAATGTCTTTTTTTAAATGCTAAAAATTTAAGTATTTTAAAATATTAGCCTCAGGAAACTTGACACAATGCAAGGAAAATTTAAAAACCAACCATTAATTGACAGAGTGTAGCCGAACTAGACCCATTAGGATGAAATCTTTAAAATCAACCATGAAATTGACAAACCATGGGGGCATACTTGATTCATTATAAGGAAAACTTTAAAATCAAGTATGAAATTGGAAAATAATGAGATCAGATTACACTAATAATGTAGGAAAAAAATAAAAATAAAATAAAATAATCAATAAATATATAAATAAAGAGATGAAAAATGAAAAATACAATACAAAACAAAATACGATTGAAAAAAAAATTAGAAATAACAAGAAGTTTTAAAAGTATATTAAAAGAGAAGAAAATAAAAATAAAATTAAAAATGACCCAAAAGGGGTAAAGAAATGTTTTAAATAAATTAACTCTAAAGCTAAGTAAAAAATAAAAAAATTAGTAATAAATAAAAAAAAAAAAATAATAAATAAATTAACAAAAAAATAATTTTGAAAAAATAAATTTAACAAAAATAAAAAACAAAAAATTAGATAATTAAAAAAAAAAACAAAAGACAGCCCACATTAATACAAATTAAAAAGTGATTTAAAAAAAAAAAAAAAAAAAACATTTAAATCTAATATTCTCAAGTTAAAAAAAAAAAATAAAAACGATGTTTAAAAAAAACATTGAAATGATTTTCTTACGAAAATAAATTTAAATCCATTAAAATTAAAATTACCAAAAAAACAAACATTATAAAAATTAAAGAAATATTGAAATAAAAGTGAAAAATATAAAACATAATGTAAAAGAAAATAAAAAGAAAAAGAAATAAAATGAAGTAAAAAAATAAAATCTAATAAATTAAATTAAAAATAAATAAAAAAAACTGAAAGAGGAAAAGTATTATAAATAATTTAAAAAATAAAATCTAAAATAACAAAGATTAGAAAAAAAATATACATATATATTTCAAAGGCAAACAAAAAAATGTTAAAATTTAAAAAAAGGTTGTCGTTGGCCCTCGATTAGTAGAGGTCGATTCTAGGAATCAACCCCACAACAAGGGGCCCAGGGGCAATAAAGGATGGAAAAGCAGGCATCGATGCCCCTCCATCAGCCATTACAAATTCCCCGGGGCCCTCATAGAGGCCAATTCCCATAATCAACCTGAACTAGCCAGCGGACTATGGTAGATAATATTTTTTTTTTGGTTTTATTTTTTAAGTTTAATATTTTTAGCATTACTATTCTTAATTTAATTTTATTGTTTTTTTTTTTATTTAAATTTTTCATTTGGATTTGGTATATATATATATACTTACTATGGCAACCAATACTTGATATTTTTTTTTAGTTTAAATTTTTCATATTACTAATTTTTAATTATTTTTTAATTTTCAGTTTTAGTTTTATATATATATATATATATATATAAGTTTTCTAATTTTAATGTTTTTATACTAATTGTATTTTTCAATTTTTTATTTAAATGTTGTTGTTTGTTTTTTTATTCTAAGTTTTGGTTCTCAGAATCAATTAAAAAAAATTGAAGGTCATTATTTAGATACAAAATTCATAAAAAAATTCATAAATTTATTTATTTTCTAAGGAATTTTAATTCAATATTTTCATAAATAATTTATTTAACATGTGATTTTTTGGCAAAAAAAAAATGTTGAAAATGTGTATTTTTTTTAATTATATATTATATGAAAATGTGTTTCTTGTCAGTGTTTAATGTGATTTCATTTTAGTGACAATGATATATAGATATATAAAAAATCTTAGCTCAAAATATTAATTTTATTGTTTTTTAAAAACATTAAAAAAAATATTAAAAATTTCATTGTGCAAAAGAGTTCAAAGAAAAAAAAACACAAGTTTGGAAAACCATTAAAAGAAACATCTTAGGACCAAAATTGAGAAGAGGAATAAGACAACTTAAAAAATGGTTAAATAATCAAGATTTAAAGAAAAATTATACATACATACGACATAAGAAAATTTAGTGTTAAATATATGCCTAAAAAAAACATTGATGTTACATTCAAGATCCACATGAAAATCACCAACATTCTATAAACAATATCCATAGTTAATATATCAAAAAAAATTAAAGTGTCAACAATAAGGCCCCCTCAAGAAAAGGTTGATGTTGCATCAACATTTTTCAAAATTGACATGAAAATCATCAACCTTTAAAAAAAAATTGCATACTTAATACATAAGAAAAATTAAAGTATGAAAAATATGTTGAAAAAAAAATTGTATTCTAAATCTACACTTTTCAAAATAGGATGATCTTTTGCAACACTAAAAGGGCAAGGACTCGGTTCAGATCCCATTTGATAGGTTACTTTGTTATACACGGGTGAATAAGCATTGTAGAAATTTTAATATTTTTGTTCACTTAGTAAAGAGATTAGGACACTAATAACACTTTAACAAAAATTCATATTCACATCACAAGAATTAATCATTAGAAGCACAAATATCACAGAGAGATTCTTCAAACTTTTCTTGAAATTACTTAGCAAAGACAACCTTCTACTTGTTGTTAAAAACTTCTCTTTCTACAACTAGAAGAAAACTATTACTCCCTAATTTACCAACTACAACTGAAAGAAGCTATAATCCATGGTTTATCATCTACCACTAAAAGGAGCTCCAACCCCTAACTATTTATAAACTATTATTGGAAGGAGATACGACCCCTAACTTGGAAGCAACTACTTGCTTGACCTTAACGATTCATCATTCATTCCAGTTTCAAGCTCAAACCATGAAGGCCACTTCCTTACACAAAGGAATAAATTTCTCACTTCAAACGCTCACCACAAACATCATCAGTTCACCTTCATCAATGTCTGATCATTGATCAATCCACCATCATCCACCTTTGAATAATCACAACCAACACACCAACTCAACCAATGACCTATTCTTCCAAATTCGATTCTTATTATATGGAAACTATGGCTGATATTTTTAATTCTCAAACAAGCATTTAATTTTCACTTACCAGAGGTTTTGATCTCATTAACTTCTTCTTTTTGTATTTCTCGAATGTCCTCTTCATTTGCACAATAATTTTGCAATCTTCGATTTGTTGTCCTTGTGAGGAAATATGAATTTTATTGTTGGTTTCCCCCATTACGGAATTTTACAGGTTCTAGCAGTATCTCTTCTAAATTAGGTTAACTACAAGGTTAGAAATTTTGCTAAACCTACCTTCAAATCTTCCATTCTGTCATCTGAGTTGCCAACTTTTTCATGCCAATTTTAATGTAATGCTGGATTGGCAGAGTTCACCAAATATTACACAATACCAAATTTACCAAGCTTCCAACCCATGCATGGTGTTAAGCCCTTAGTATTGTTTCGAAATGCTTAACCCAAAACCATGAATACAATCACTAGCTGGGCCCATTTTTCTAAGCCTCAAGGACTTATCCACCATTCATAAAACTTTTGTTTGTTTGGTCAAAATGTCAACACGGAACCTTTTCCTAGTACCAAACTATATCTCTCGAAATTTTATTTCTTGGGAAAAACTCTCTCAGGAAAAACCTCAGTAGCGGGCATTCGATAACCTCTAAAGAATTTCTTCTCAAGAGCTTCCACTGAGGTTAATTGTCCCTATGAGTCCACCTACCTGACACTCCAACCAATCAAATAACCACCAAGATGGCCTTTCTTCCATGCCATATACTAAAGTGTCCTAGAGCTGTATCTCAAACATTACTGCTTGAGAACCCTTCAATAGCCTCCAGGGTCATTTCTACTAAAGAGTATTATTTTGAGATTATTTCATCCTACCACAATTATTTATCACTTGTCTGACATGTTTTCTAATCATATTTTTACAGAGATTAGTTGTCTTTCCACCTGTGATCTAGCGAGTCTACATTTGAGTTTCTTCTAGGATTGGCCTCCAAGTCTGACATGTCACTTACATGACAATGTCACATCTTCTAGCTATTTTCCACCTCTATAAGAATGCCATGTGTCATTCACTGAATTGTACAATGTATCACTCCTTTTTAGCCCACTTAGGTTCTTGAAAATGCCAAATCTAAACGCCACGTTCCACACCCTCATAAATGGCACAATATGCTAACACCATGCTAACATTATCATGACACTATGTCTCCACATCATATCTATGAGTGAATACAAATTTTCCATGTGCCTTCTCCTGGTTTGTCCATGTTATCAAATCCACGTCACTAGTATTGTAGAAGGAGGGTTCTCAGTCTTCAATTTTTTATTAATTTACTTATTAATGTAAAATAAAATAAAAAGGAGTTACATGGTTGTGGATCAGAGTGTGTCATGAATATTAACTTTTTTGCACCTGGTCCTACTCTTGATCTCTAACTCTCATAGAAGCCCGAGTGGTTCCCACAAGTTAGTGGGCCGAGGGTGGGAGTGATTTCTTTGTTGCACACCTACACGTGTTGCCACCTTTGACTAGACTCCTAGGGCTACTATGTTAGAGCTTATAATGCATCTGAGCACAACTCAAAATATTTCCAGATTGGACCCCTTACTTGTTTGACTATTTTCACCTACTTAAGTCTCGATCTTTGTCCTATAAGAAATTTTGATCCAAGAGGTTATTTGAAAAATTCTATATAAAATTGGAAATCTCTTTGTAACATATATCCATATGAGTAGGTCCCAAATAAACTTGAGTTGATCAACAAAACTAAAAAATGGCTTCAAAGTGTCTCCACCATAACAACCTTTCCTTTTCCATACCTGAGTTGATCTGTTCTTTGATAATTTTTCTTGCAACCATCTCTTCCTGTACCATCATCTTCTTTCATTTTCCATCAGTGACAATATACTTGTAACATTCTCCCCCTTTGGCATTTACTTGAACACCATAATAAACAAAAAAAACATCACAAAAAAAAATTAACATGAAAGTAAAAGGAAACTCTGCTTTTAATCTTCTTTCTTCGTACTTCTCTTTCTTCCTCGCTTATGCATGTTTCTACCGCTTTGTTCAACTTCTCCAATGGTGCACTTACCCTATTATTTTTTGTTTGTTTAAAATACTTCTCCCTTTTATTTGAGATACATCTCCCTGTTTCTTATGTTTCAGGTACTTCTCCCCATTTGACACCAATGGAAAAGAAACAAGAGTGCTTACCCTATCATCAATCTCCCTCTATCTTGTTGATCGTGTGGAACTGGAGGCTTTCATTTGAGATGTTGAGTGTGCGTTGGCTTCCTTTCTCCCTCTTGAGGAGTATCTAGTAGATGGATGCAAGAAGAATTACTCCCAATATTTTCCTTAAGTATTTGAATTGATCTCTTGCGAGAGGTTTCGTGAATATATCAGTTATATGCTCTTTTCTAGGTACATACTCTAGCTTCACAATCTGATTTTCATCCTTCTCTCTTAATAAATGGTACTTTATGGGAATATTATTTGTATTTGAATGAAAAACATGGTTCTTGGATATGTTGATGGGACTTGTATTATCTCAAATGATTGGGATAGGCTGATCATAGAATACTTCTACATACTATAGAGTCTAATTCATTAATAAAAGTTGATTGCAACAAGAAGATACTACTATGTATTATTCTTCAGTAGTATATAGTGAGATTGAAGCTTGCTTCTATTCAACCATGAAACAACACATTCACTAAGATAGAAATCACCAACACTAGTACTCATTCAATCATCTAGATCACCTGCCCAATCAACATTAGTAAAATCATTTAGTGAAATTATTTACCTTGAGGGTCCCAAAGTCCATAATCCATTTTGGCTCTAAGATATCTAAGAATCCTCTTTCCTACTAGAATATGGCTTTATCTAGGGGTTTCTTGAAATCTTCCAACAATATAAACTACCTACATGATGTGTGGAATTGAGGCTCTCAAATATGTGAGGATACCAATAATATATATGTATAAATTTTGATCCACCTCTATTGATTCGTCAGTCTTGTTGATGTTACATTCAGTCACCATTAGATTGCTTACCAAATAACATTCCTCCATGCCAAATTTCTTCAAAACCTCCTTGACATAATTTCCTTATGAGATCAAGATTCCTTTCAAATATTTTGCAATCCATCAACCAGAGAAACAAGAAATTTCTTCAAGCATAAACATTTCAAATTTGGCCTTCATATTAGCTACAAACTGGAAAGTTAGTTGATCTGAATCACACACAAAAATAATATCATCAACATAGGAAACCACCACTAAAAATTTACCATCATTATACTTCACATATAAATTATTATTGTTTGTGCCTCTTTTCAAACCACAATTGAGCAAATAACTATCCAAACTAGAATATCAATCTCGTGGGGGTTGCTTCAGGGCATACAAGGTTTTATTCAACTTGCAAACATAATCAGGCTTATATGATAGCTGGAAATAATACGGCTTCTCAATGTAAATTTTTTCCTATAACACTCTATTAAAAAAGAATATTTTACATCCATTTGATATATCTTGAATTTCTTGAAAATTGAAAAAGCTAAAAACGTTCAGATTACCTCTAATCAAGCAACAAGAGAAAAGGTGTCATAAAAGTCCATAAATTTGATTTCTGCATAACCTTTGCAAACTAACCTTTCCTTGTTTCCTACCACTTCACCACACTCATTCAATTTGTTCCTAAATACACGATTCGTGGCAATAGCATTCTTGTTTGATGGTCTAGAAACAAGCTCCTATGTCTTATTTTTCTCAATCTAGTAAGGTTATTTATGCATATCTTTTAACCAATCATCACCATGGATGACCTACGCAAAATCCTTTGGTTAAATGATTTATGATAGAGCTACATGTGCTTGAGTAAGGGGATTTAACACTATTCTTGTTATCTATACACCTTTTTTCAGGCCACCAACAATTTGGTTAGCTGGGTTGTGTTTTTTCACATACCTTACAGGATCCTTGGTTTGAGGACTAAGGGATTCTTCACTACCTTTATCTGAAAATGGTTCTTCAACCTTCTTATCGTTGTTGATTGGATAATTGGAACTGATATTCACTAGTTAATTGTCTTGAACATCAATACCTTCATTGAGTTTAACATCAATGCAATCAACTATCCTCCTTTTATTCTTGTTGTAGCATTTGTAGTCCCATCTATTTTGGTAATATCGAAGTAAAATACCTTCATCAACCCTTGCATCAAACTTACAAATATTTTCATCATTCCTATTCATATGGCATGTGCTTATAAACACTGTGAAGTGCTTGATTGTCCTAGATTTTCGATGCCAAATCTTTTATGGAGTTTTATGATTGTTTGGTCTAAAGTGTGCTTTGTTTAGAATTGTCACTATTGTGTGAATAACTTTAGCTCAAAATCTCCAGTGAACATTTATTTCTTCCATCATGGCTTTTTCCAATTGTTGAGATAATCTATTGGTTCTCTCTGCTACACCATTATGTTGTGGAGTCTATGTTATGGTAAACTGCCTTTTGATTCCATATTGCTCGGAAAAATAATCAAATTCTTTTGAATTAAACTCACCTCCATTATCATACCTTGTCCATTTGAGTTTACATTAAGATGGTATCTGAGTTTTTGAAGTTCGACATTAGTACACATGTACTAATTGCAATGGCCTAGTTAATGACTTTTTCTTGGACTTCTCAAACTTTCTTACCCAACTAACAAGACTTGAAAATAGTATTCTAAGGGTTTCAAAGATTTGACAAATATGTAACAATGTTCTTCTTTCCAAACTTAACAATTTGATCGAAATTCAAATTTCCATGTCTTATATTTCACAACCATCTCTAATCAATCTTTAACAAACAAAATCTCTTTGTCTTCTCTTTTAGGACATAGACATTATTGTCTTTTCTTATAGCTTTAATTCCTATTTCTCCAATCAGTACAAACTTGATTTGATAAATTTTAACTCTGAAATGAAAATCATAGCCTTGATCATACATTTGGGACATATTTAGTAAATTATGCTTTAGGCCATCAATAAACAAAAAATTCTTGGCTTTACCTATAACATTATATAGGCCGACAATACCTTTAACCATATTCTTACTAGGTTCATTATTCTGAAATGTCACATAACCTTTATCAATTGGTTTCGATGATATGAACTTACTTTTTTCCCTTGATATGTTACTGGAACAACCACTATCAATGTA
This sequence comes from Pinus taeda, assembly GCA_000404065.3. NCBI lineage: Eukaryota > Viridiplantae > Streptophyta > Pinopsida > Pinales > Pinaceae > Pinus > Pinus taeda. The sequence goes on from APFE030176217.1 coordinate 16,324, forward strand.
CCAATGAATTCCTTCATTATGAGCATATAAGACAATATTTTAGTTCTTTGTATTTTGCTTTTTCTTCTAGACTTTAGGTTCCTGACTTGTTTTCTTGATAATTAGATTAGGCCTTTTATTTGTAAGTTTGGAATCAATCATTCTATGCCCAAAATTATGATACACATAACATTGAATCAAATTATTCAAAGGAGTTTATGGATCATTGTAGCTACGTCCTCTCATCCTTCATATGCCAGATCGATTATTTGGTTGATAACTTCTTCTTGATGGCCTGAGTTATCTAATTAATAGATTCACCCTAAAATTTGCCACCTTGTGCCCATAATTTTTGCATGTGAAATGGTAGCCTAGAAAAGTTCCTTCATACTTGGGAGGAAAGAAATTTCTAAATATTTTAAGAGTTACATTGTTTATGTTTTACTTAATTGAATACCTCCTCTTGTTTTGCAACACATGATTTTCCTTTGGTTCTATATTAGACTATGTGGTCCCCTTTCCTCTTAGTTTTTATGTTCGATCTCCTGTTTTTCTCCCATTGTCTCTAATTTTGGATGCATGCACAAATGTAATTGCTTTATTCCCTTCAAATCAGTTGACGAGCTTGACTCGGCTTCAAATCCAAAACCTTATTTTTTATTTGAGACCGTTTGTGCATTGAGGACCACATTCAAAATTTTAGTTCCATGTGAAAATTTATCGCTGAAGCTTAACTATCTTTTAGTTTTTTCAATCTATTTTATCTGAGAAAAAATTTCTCCATAAAGTCATTCATGTGCTTGATTTTTCTCACTAAGCTACTAATTAAATATTTCTTGAATCTTCTTACCTTATTCAATCTGTATGAGCAAAGGTTCCGTGACTTCATCTTTTTCCTTAACCAAAAATTCCATTTTGAGTTTTATTTTTTCTTCCACCAAGTGTCCCTTCCCCTAAATTTGTGGCATGCACCTCACAATCTCGATGTTATTAAAACTCATCAACCAAACACTGCAAAGGTCATTCCTCACATCAACCTTGGAGCACTAACATCCCACATCACATCAAGGAGTAGTCGACACATTCAGCTCAATTGTTTTGGAGTAAGATTTCTTCCCATGCCTTGTGCTGCATTTTTCTTGGCTTTTTGTGTTTTCACTTGTAGGAGTATTGTTTGCTTGATTTACTTTAATGCTTGATGTCATTTACATATATCCTAGCTTGTCCTATATTTGTTCAATTTTTTGTTGCTATCTCACGCTGTCACATGCATGAAACTATTTTGCACAGATGTTCTCCCAACTAGCAAGCTGCCTCACCCACATGCATGTGGAAATATTTGTTGAATTTGTGACTCATTTTTTGCATGCACTTTCAATCACTTACACCATCAATTAGTGTCACCATTCATTTACTAACTTACATGCTTCTAGTCGCCCATCAGTGAGTCAGACCAACCTTGTCCCGGGCTCTGCCTCCACCAAGGTTGCATTGCACAATTAGGGAAAGGAAGGCTTACCTTACTCTCTATATCTGCACATTCTTGCCCGACACTGGCCTCCGGGACTATTTTGTTCAATTTTGCAGGATAGTGGTTCCTTGGCCCAAGAAATTGTAAAGATTTGTCCGTAGGCCAGCAGTCCTTCCAAGTTGGAATTGTGCATTACGCATTCCCAATAGTGAGCATCTAGAGTGGACTATGCATTGTGTAGTTCCAGCAGCCAGCTAATCTCCTAGCAGTCTAGACTGTGCCTCGAGTACTCTTGATAGCCAATCTCCCAACTTCCTAGCTGAAATTGAGCAACCTTCATGACAATTCACCCAGGTATGTTGCAAGTCAGTTCTCATGTTCATTTTGGTTCTCGACTGATAGATTTCTTTCTATCAGTTTTGCCATGTCTCCAGGTATCAGAGGTGTTCATCTGAATCTCCGCAATACAAGTATAATGGTTTCCAAGAGAGCAGAGATGAGGACACCATTCAGAACACGCTTGGGGAAGTAATCGATCAAGTGTTTATCAACTTTCCTACTCATGAACACATCAAGTTGTTCATAGAAAAGGACATCAAGCGACAACATCATGAACAAAAGTAGAAGACATCATATGAAATGCAACCAATGTAAGAGGAGGGTTGTTGACAACATCAAGGTAGAATAAGGTTGCAAGGTCAAGTAGGTCCATTGATGATGAAAGCAACTTTGGAGACTCTGGCTACGAAGTGATAGCTTGACATGAAGATTGCGTGAAAGCAGAAGATGTAACAAGTAAGGAGTTGCATGTGCTGAAGAAGAAACTCAAGAAGAACATTAAGTTGCACAGATAGACAAATGAGTTACAACAAGATTAGTAACAGCAGAGGGCACAATGTGCGCTCACGGATGAAACTACGCTCGGGAAAGTTAAAGATCCATCCCAATAGCTAACACAAAGTAGACATGGTGAGCAGTGTTCTTGATCTCATGCAAGGGATTCAACAGCATACATGTCATTGTGCACACACATGCAAAATAACCCATTCAAGACACTCACCAAGGCGAAGAAAAGAAGAAAGTCCAACTGGAGCCGAGCAGGTACTTTGACAAGTTGGTGTGCATGACCACCAGCACACGCTTGAAGATCAGCACGAACATTATGCATCAGTGTGATGTCAGTTCAGCCACACCCAATAAGACCATGCGCATGTTAGCAGATGATTTGGATGAATGGGTTGAACTAATCCACCAGCTGCAACAAAAGCAAGAGTTCGCTTCAGAAATGTGTCACCATGAGGTGCATTCACACCATCATGGATGACCAAGCTTGGCATCAACTCACTAGCTTCACCAATATCGTTGTGTTATCTTACCTTGCATGATGTGACTACCACATCTGAGTGTCCTTCTCTACTGGAAGTTGTGCAGGTCTTTTGTGAGGTGTGTTCCTAGACAAGTTGGGACTGATCCCTTTCAACCTGGAACTCACCGCCACCTTCCTCTCCCTTCGAAGTGTTGGAGCCTCTCATGCACCTTCCTTCACTCATTGCATAAATCACACCCTTGCTATTAACAAAGTTATCTTAATTTGCTATGGGCGACATCACAATCAAGGAGTTACCTTATGACCCACTTTTGGGACTCCTACACCAAATGATCTGAGGTATAATTGGGAATTCTTACCAGGGAGATCCCCTTGACATGTTAGTGAGTCCAACACCATTAACACAATACCAAGTAATTATTCCAATGTTAGAGTCTTCAAATCTGTCATCTCCTCACTAGATTAAACCTCGAGATTAAATCTCTCAAGGAGAGATCTCAACACCTTCTGAACCGCTACCAAATCTTTGATTTCTTCATCAATATCTCTTATAATTTTGAAACCTCATGAACCCTTAGGAATTACTTTGCAACATGTTCATAGTAATACATCTTGAAAGACACTAATTATATTCTAAAACCTTAAATTTTGGCTTGTTTTACCTTGCTATCACCTTTAGAGTAATTGTTCATCTTCTCCTGAATAGATTTTGTAGTAGAGTAGTCCATGACCTTGACTAGTTATGATTTAGGTAGGCTAGGAAGTGGGCCATCCATATCTTAAACATTGCATGTAAACTCCATCTTACAATCTATAGTAATAAAGGATGAAGGTTTTTTCCATTCTTCTACCACTACATCTCATACATCAACTCTAAGTGATTGGATACATGTTTTCATCCTTACCTTCTAAAACACACAGTTTGTTCCATTGAACATTGATTCCCTATTGGTGCATCCTCCTTCCTAGTTTATCATGTCCTCTATATTTCTTCTATTTGTTAAATTGATCTAAAGTGGCCTATTTTTTCTATGATACCAATTAGTAGAAACCAGGACAATATCAAGAGGGTGGTGAATCAGTATTCTAGGAATTTTAATGTTTTCTTCACATTGTAAAGATGTTAGGACACCAATAAATACTTCAATAATTCATATTAACATCACAATAATCAATCATTAGAAGAATAATTGTCACGCATATATTCTTCCAACTTTTGTTCAATTCACATTACAATGAAAATCTTGTACTTGTTATCATAATGTTCTATGTCTATAACTAGAAGGGAGCTACTACTCCATGATTTATCAGCTACAACTGTTGTTTTATCAAGTATCATTGAAATGAGCTCCAACAATTATTGGAAAGAGCTATAACCCCTCACCTGCAAGATACCACATTCTTGACCTTAATGATTCCTTATTCATTCCATTTTCAAACGCAAACTAAGAAGACCACTTCCTTACACCAACAAATAAATTCCTCACTTCAAACACTCACCGCAAACACCATAAATTCACCTTCAAAAATATTTTTTCATTGATTAAGACACCATCATCCCAGCTCCAAATAATCACAACCAACACATCAACTAAACCAACAACCTACTTTTGAAAATTCGAGTATGCTTATATATCAATTAGGATTGATATTTTTAATTCTTGAACTTGCACGTAATTTTATTTTAACATAGGTTTTGATCTCATTAACTTATTTTCTTTATATTTCTGAAATGTCCTCTTGATGTGCACAATAAGTCTTCAATCTCAGATTTGTTGCCTCTAAGAGAAAATTTGAGTTTAGCTATTATTTTCCTCCATTCTACAATTTTATATTTGTTCATGAAAACGACAATACATGACACCCAATCGGTCAGAGGAATGAGGTATATGAAGCCAACAGGAAGGAGTTTTTTAACTTCACTCTTTGTCACAACATCCTTCTTTGGATGGATCAAATGGAGGCACTGCAAGACTCGTTTAGAATCAACATACATTTTAACCTCATACACCACTATATCTAGGTTGATACTTGCCAATTACTCATAGGTCTAGGCAAAGACATCACAAAACTCCTGAAATTCAGCTTTATAGCTCTCAATCTCAGATGGAGAGAAAGACGCACAATGAGTCGATTTTCAGCAATACCCGATTTAACAGAGATATCAAGAGGTATTGTATCTTCTATATTCAAGAGATTATTTACGTAATCAAATTCATGAATAGAAACAAAATTAGTAAAGGACTAGATAATAGTGGGTAGATACACATCATTGAGTTTATCGACAATGGAATCTGGTAAGGAGGTATGATGGTGATGGTCATCCCACAACACATTGTCTAGAATCATGATCTCCATGATGCTCTCATCTGTAGAGAATATATGAAATAATGGATCATAAGATGTGTCATAATCCAATGATCAATTGACACAAATGATCAAAGATAAAGTGTGAGTCGCACAAGCCGAATAGATGGATTCGTAATCAAGTTCAATGCCAAGGCTAAGCAACATTTTGTCACTAAAACTATTTATTCTAGCTTCATCTTGTTGAAAAATGTGCAAGAAGAAATATAAGAATAGAACTTGCTAAAACTAGCAGTTTGGCCAGTTAGGTTATTGGCCACCTTGGGTGAGACGTAAAATTGCTAAAAGTAGCTTCTAAAATTAGCATTTCTGGGTCCCTTCCTATTTATAGTAGTCCCTGTGTATCTATAGGAAGTCAATTCAATTTTGATATTACCAACAGTTTGGAATATTAATTAATTAATTTTCCATGAGCTAATTAGTTATGGAAAAGCAAACTAAAGTCTTTGTGAGAACATGCAATTATTTCTCCACTAATTGGGGAATGTGTGCTTGATTTCCTCCACTTATTGAGGAATTAAGGATGATTTATATATTGAGAGGATCAATTGACTTAGTTTAACTTAGTCAAGTCCAGTTATATTATTTAACAAATTGTTAAATTATCTATATTCTATTTGTTAATGCTTGCATGCATGTGACAACTCGATAACTGAGTATTCCCTCATGGATAACTGATGCATGGTAGTTCAGATAGAGACCCAGTTGAGATCAAATGAGGTACAGTGTACTATTAGATGCTAGGATATTTGTAGTAAGTATTCCTTGCATGGGGAAGGAATCTTATTCCTTCTATGATTGCGTAGTTGGACCTATGGTCACAGCAGGTATGATCAAGCCAATTACATGTGCTTTTGTAATTGAACCCCAATCAAAACTGTGCAAGGAAATAGGAGCTTGGACCTGATTTGTGGCCTTTATATACAGGGGCTAGGATGTCCATAGCTTCATCATTAGATTACACAGGGAGTAGGATAGCTTTTGAGTTGATTATTTTTGTATGTTGTTGAGGATTTCCACTTAATTTATAATACAATGTTGGGGTTTTATGCTGGTGCTTTCCCCAGTGATATATTCTGTGTTATGTGTGATTAATTCCTTCTTATCAGTTATATGTGTTCATGCTTGATGTTTCTCATGGTTGAATAGCTTTCGCAAAGTTTATAGTAGATGTAGATATAATATTATGCTTTAGTACATTGCATATATCAGTTTGATCTGCAGGTGAAATTTCTACATGGTATCAATGAGCTATATGATTTGTAGAGAAAATTCTGCATGGTATCAGAGCAGTGGTGATCAAGGAAGAACAATATATAAGAAGGAATTCAAAGTTTATTATTCGGGATATAAATCTCAAGTTCATATCACATATATTTCACCGATGGAATTCTATGGTTTGAGGCTTGAATATGGCCTTGATGGCAGCTCAAACTATATAGCTTGGAAGGATCGCATGGAGGTAGTATTGGAAGATAACGGCTTTAAGGACTTCATTGATCAAGAAGTCCCTGAGCCTACTAATCCTACTCAACTGGTGGAATGGAAGAAATGTGTGGCTAGAGCTAGGAGAATTCTCTTGGAGGGAGCTCGAGATCACATTCTCTCGAGCCTTCATGGGAAGGATACTCCGTTTGAAATGTGGAAAACATTGAAAGATTTATATCAGAATAGAAGTGATCAGAGGAAGCTGGCAATGAGGGACAAACTTCAAAAGATCAAGTGTGAAAAAGGTGAGATGATCTCTATGTATATGACCAAGCTCATCACATGCAGGGATGAGCTTGCAAGTGTAGTGGTTGTGATAGTTGATGATGATATGGTGAGTCTAGCACTCCTTGGCCTTCCTAAGAGCTGGCATAGCTACCAGGACTCGGTTAATGGAAGGGAGAAACTACTATATTGGGAATGATTATGGTCAGATTTGATGCAGGAAGAGATCAGACGAAGCACTAGAGATGGTTCTTCATCCACGCGAGATGAAGGGAACTGTGCCTTAGCGAGTAAGACAAAGAAGGAGCAGGAGAAGGTTCAATTTTCCAAATCTAGTTCTTTAAATGGTGGGAAGAAGGTTGAAAAATTGAAAGTGTGATGCTTTCGTTGTCATGAGGTGGTCCATTATGCTGCAAATTGTCCACAAAGGAAGTCCAAGAAGGGATCTTAGGAAGGATCTAAAGGTGAGGCACTTGCTTCATAGTTCGAGTTGGATTTCACACTCTTCGCATGCATGGTTTCATCCATGGTAGTAAGTGGTTGGTTTTTTGATAGAGGAGATTCTTTCCACATGACTGGTGACAAGAGTTTGTTTAGTATGTTGGAGGAGAAAGATCTCCAGATACTCATAGTGACAGGTAATGATTTAAAGTATAGTATCTCAGGTGCAGGAACGGTTATGTTTCAAAGGGAGCATGGAGCTCACCTTACCTTGACCGATATCAACAATGTACCAAGACTAAAGAGAAATTTGGTGTCGATCATGATGCTGGAAGATAGAGGCTATGATGTAGTCTTCAATAACTGAAAGGTTTTCCTTAGACACATCATCACTAGACAAGTGAAGCAAAATTGGTTCATGGGTCAAGATCCTTCAGCAGCACAACCTCAACATGCTAATAAGAATGTAGAGTTTCCCCTACAAGTGGTACACTTCCAATAACATGAGAATTAGAGGCGAAAATGGTGAGTTGGTCAATGGCCAAAACCTCGCCCTTATGAAGGAAGGTGATCATACGGAAATAAGTTGAAACAACCACAACCATGGCATAAACCCATGTGTGACACAATAGAATATTATAATCAACAGGTTTGTCAATAAATTCCAATTTTGAGGATACATCCCCCCCCCCTCCCCAGTTCTACTTATAATGAATTTAGAATACAACGAGGCTTAAATGTTCTCCCATCAAAATTTTTCAATGTGGTAGGTGACTAACTTAGTTGAGGAGAAACAATCTCTATCTAGTAAGACAGAGACACATCATACAGGTCAAGGCTCCCTCATCCATAATAGAACAATGAATTTTCTTACTACAGGCAATGACTTGGATGATGAAAGCTAATTGAGTTGGAAGACGAGGGGTAAAATATTCATAACTGAAAACAACTAGGGAGGAATCTGAAGGATCCACACATCTAATAGTTGAAATCAATTCCTTTTTATGGTAGAGGAAGTTTTGCAACGCCTTAAGGTTTGACATACATGATCGAAACTGAGTCAAGACTTCAACTATGTTATAATTTTGAGCAGCCCTGGCACAAGGGTTCAAAGCAGATTTATTAATAACGTCATTCAGAGGCTTAATAGTTAACTCCGTAGGAATCATGGGCAGAGAATGATTGGGTGGAGGTGATGCTAAACTGGTAGGTTTATCAGCAACTTGACCATTCATAGGATTCACATTACCATAGTTCTTATTCTAAGTATTCACCATGATATGAAATTTATGCAACATGGAGGAAAGAATTAAAACTGCGCTAAAGGAAGAAGGGTCCCAAGCAACCACGTGTGTCTCCTGATTGGGAAATGGGTTGGTCTAAATATTGGTAGAAGTAGAGGATTTCATAAACTAATTCACTTCCATGCGGTGATGATAGTCACAAGTAAAGTGCTCCTCATTAGAAATCAAGCATGGGTAACGAGCCTTTCATTCTAATTAGAGGATTGACTTGTTTGTTTATGCTCTAATGAAGAATATTTCTTCTTGTTTTCTTTTTGTTTCTTATTTCTTCTCAATCATTGTTGATATTTTCCATTATTAGATGAAACAACATTTATCTCAGAAGAAGAAGTGGCAAGAGGATTGGATGAATATTTTTGGGCAAAAGTGGTGAGAGAAACACCATACAGTTTTCTCACTGTCTATGAATTGGGAGAACCAATAATGCCATCGAGAATGTGAGATTGTTTACTAGGAGATAGAGGAACAACATTTGAAGGTCCTAGAGCATCTGGTATATTTCCATAAGACATGCCTGATTGGATATAGATGAGGTCCAAATACTTCCTCTTCAGTGATGGCCTCTCCTTTACATCCTCTATGATAGATGGAAAAAGGGATTTAATGAACCATTCCACTAACAATTGATCTCAGACATAGGTCTTAACCAATCGATGATGATGCTAGTAGTCATGAATGTGATTTGAAATGTGAGTGTATTTAGTTTGTTTAAAGTTGGTCAAAATTTTTGTTCCAATTTCATACCAGATGGGTAACTAGAAATATGTCAGGAAGGTGGTAACCAAGGAAATAATATCATGAAACAAAGCTCTAGGTAACTCAATGTACCATTTAGGTGTGGTACATATAAGAGTACATTGGAAAAGACGTAATCATATGGAATCATCATTAAGGGAGTTTGATGAACAAAATAGATGATACGTCATGACATGTGTTGATGGATCTTGCCCAAGATTCCCATTGAACTTTGGAATATCATCAGGAAATTTAGTAGCAATTATTAGCCACCAAGGAAAATGAGTGAAGGGATCGTTGGTGAGTCAAGTGAAGTCTGGCAAATTGAGAGTTGCCACAAAAGGTTACTATCAGTTAAAATATTGTGGAGGATATCCTAGACAAGAAGTAATAGCATGAGAAATAGGTACTTTTGTTCTTGGATAAGGAGGGTTATGATAAGAGGAATCAGGGCACCATAATAAGGAGAATTTTGGTAACCATCATACGCATAACCTTGTTGACTAGCTCCCAGAAAACCCTGTAAAGGTTGGAATGGATGGGTTTGGATATGTTGGACTTGAAATGGAACTTGGGGAACAACCTAATAAGGTCTATATTGTTTCCTCATGGGATTTTGCATCATCTCGGTTGTTGGATTAAGGGGGCCTAACCCAGGTTCAGAGTTGTTCATGCCAGCCAACAAAACCCTAACTACTGGCCCTTTTAGCAACAACCTGCATAATGCAAGTTGTAGTCTTACCCAAAACAATATTGGGAGATGCTAGACCCAAGTTTTTGCATCCAGAGACAGAGTGATAAGTGGTCTTAGCTCTTGTAGCTCATATTTTCCTTCACACAGATAGGTATCCTTTTATGGACTAATGTTGTAACTCTAAGCAAATGACTTCTAGACCTTCATGAAGGTCAGTGATCAGTCTTTATAGACCCTAATTAAACAATCTATATACTTTCACGCACTAATTAATAATCCTAGGTCTGCCTTCCTGCAGATCTATCCAATTCATCAATGATTATGACAGAATTAACCCTTAACTTCACGAACTTAGATAATTACTTAAGACATGCGTAAATATGATAAATATTGTAGATTCATGCAACATTTACACATTATTCCATAGAAGACATATTATAGAGTGATAAAACATAGTATAAGAGAATTAACCATAATACTTAGATGCAAGATATTTCTTCAAAACTAGTCTTTATTAGGCTTCGACGTTCATATTATAGACTTCTTTACCCTGTGCACTTAGCTGCAAGGGTCTACACATTAAATTGTAAACTTAACAAGGCCTCCTGCACACTTAGCTGTATGAGCCTTCCCCTTTCACCTAAGTATAAGAAACATAGCCTTCCTACCTTAGCACTTTCTCCAAACAATCTCTATCTTGGCTTACGTATCCTTAGCTACCTCTTACACTCACTATGACTCAAATATATATAGCTTTCTTCAATACAATACCATGGCTCATAGAACATGGGTGAGTCTCAAAACTAACCTATTTACATGTCCAAACAAGGGTTTACTTGTCCAAACAAGGGCCTAAAAACCATTTGACTCCTATCTAGCTTCTCTTCCGCACTTCACAGAGACTTTACATCTTTTACAATATTTATACCAAAATTGGCTTAACTAACCCCAAACTTGACCATATGGACCCTATCCTAGTAGGCCCTAACGCAAATTTGGTAACTCACCCTCGAGTCACTCACCTAGCTTTTCTACTTTGTGATGGAGCTCACTCAAATCCTGATCCAAGACTTCCAGCTCTGTGATGCCTTGTACCACAGCTTGTTGTACCTCTTCGACCAACTTTTCTATATTTAGTCCCTCTACCACTAGACTCATGGTCCTCTGAGTCTACTGTAATGCTTTAATCTTCTCATGTATGGTTTAAGCAATTTGGCTGGCCTTATTTGTCCAAGGTTGAAGATGAGCCTTCAAAATTGACTCTTTTTGCTGCAATTCCTGAACTTTTGCCTATAGAAACTTTCCTTCCTGTAGGTGTGTGAAGCACTGGACTGGTGCCAATGTGCATGCGATCGCCCTAATTTTTCTATATTTATGGTGAGTCTCCCAGACACCTGTACATAATTGTTGCAGGTTTGGGTCCTCCTATAAAGTACCCCACAACTTGATGGCGTGGTTAAAAAGGAAGTTGCAACCTTTAATTGCCCTATCTAGAGTAGCCATGTGTCCTTGATGGTGACTCCACATTTCTCCTGAACCTTGGCGAAGTATTTGGCTACAATTTTAGCTACAACTCTGATATCCGCATTTGAAAATAAAATGTAACCTTGTCGATCTCATCCTTTGATGCATGTACCACAACAGCCAATTTTCTTACTTTTTTTATTGTTGCAGCATCCTCTCAGATGTTAAACTCTGGAATTGTCTTGTAGGCTTGCATTATTGTTGTCTTCAGGCTTTGACTTCATGTTTGCAGCTCCTCCTTTTCTTATGAAGGCAAGGGTGTGCTGCTCTCTGATACTTAAATCATCTAAAACCCCCTAACATAATGCATGGAGATTCTAAAATGGAAGCGCAACCAAGTTAACTCCCATGTCCTTCACCGTGCTTAACATAGTGCGGTCCTCATCTAACTCCGCACAAACAAGCCTTTCTCGTAAAGGTATGAGTATGAGGTCCAAAGTCCATTCTAGTTTTTCTATTATTCCACTTCCTTGTGTCAGGCTTGCTTGCACCTCACTCACTTAACCTAAACTCTTTAAATTCCGCTACAACTCTGTTGTTGTGTCCCTAATTTTGTCGTCGATCTCATCTAGGTCCCCTTCTGTTAGGATGATCGGGTCGATGCACCTCTACTTATTTGACTTATCTTTCTTTTGTTGCCCAACAGCCTACTCCTTTCCATATTTCTTCAAGGTGAAAGGAGTGCTCTACCCTCTCCATCACCTTCTTCATGTCCTGAAAGTTCATGCTCATCTCTATGTGAAGTTGATTCTTTGACTTCTTTTGTATATGGGCATTCTTTCTCAGCCTGCTCTTTTGTGGTGCGCTCTTTCTCCACACGCTTTTTCTCTATAGTTGCCTTAGTAGTAGCTTCTTTTAGCTTCTTCTTATCTAAATATCATGCTACCTTCTGAGTTGCTTCCTTATGCTTCTGCATAGTGGTCGACTACCAAATAGAGCTCTCAAACCCTTTACTAGTTCACACACCCAACTACATGGGTTTGCGCCACTCCGCTGGCCAACTACCCATGATCTCTTGTATATCTATCTCTAATACTAAATATGGCATCTTGTACCATAGGTGATTTGAGTCCTTCCATGCCCTTATTGAAATGTTGTGAAAATCGTCCTTGAACTCTGTGAAGGCTGTCAACTGTTGGAACGAGGTTGGGGACAAGTTTGGCTTCTAACTAATAATTATTCTCAAATACATTTACATCAACATCCAGAAAATTTTCATCTCCTTGATCCTTTCGGGATCCTTTGTTGCCCACAACAAAGCGAACTTCATTGCCTCTGGGAAATCTTTCGCTTGCAGACGAAATTGGCTGTCCTCCAACAACTTCCATGCGACTAAGATGATTGACAGCAAAATCCATGCATACTGGAAGTGCTTGTTGTCCTCCTAAGATTCATGACAATTCATGAGGAACGCCTTACACAAATACTTCACCCAACTGTATTGAACTTCTTTCGCACATTGGGAAGCTAATGATAGTACCAGCAATCTACGTGAAATTTCCTCATGATTTTCCTTACAAGAATATGGGCAAGGAACTACATAGCTTGTTCATAAATGAACAGATAGAATATCCACCCAAATTCTTAATGAGACCATATTCTGCATTAATCTTATCTACTAAATCTTTCTCTCCACTTTTCCCTCCAAATGCTTGGTAGGGTCCACCCCTTTATAGGGCAGCTTTTTGATTTGATGAATTAGCATGTATTCGATCCGAAAGGGCTCCCTAAGCCATAGGCACCCATCATGCATCAGCGCGAGGAATTGGAACACACACACCGTGTTGATATTTTACCTATGAAAATGCGGTATGTAGAGCATGTGCGGTAACCCAACTTGCTCAACACCTCTGACCAACTTCATGGGATCCAACCATGTAACCCCAATCTCTTCATAGTATATTTTCATCATATACTTGATATTTGAAAAATGTGGGAACCTCTTGTGGTCTATGAGGTTTGAATCCTCCATTTTTAGCACCAGAATGTGTGTTAAGGTTGTGGCTTCAAATTCCACCTGTTTAGGCAACAAGGGTGTAAAAAATGTAAATTTCGCGAAATCTGAGGCTTTGGTAACTTTGGTTTTTGCCTTCCACGAAGGGATATATTATGGGATTTGTCTAACAAGCTCTCCCTCCTCCACATCCAACTCCTACACACCTTTGAATTCCTCCTCAACCAAATTCACCACTTTCTTCAGTTGTTTATCGTTTTTCTCCTACTGTCGCACCTTCGGGTCTTCCTCGGTGACTCCCTCACTGATGTTGGCTTATTTTGTTTCTCTTTGGTCATATATTTCTTCAGCCAAGTTTCCCTCAGTGCGGTACGCTTAAGAGTTGTAGCTTCCATAGTTAATATCTCAGGGCCCCGCGCATCAAAAACATGACGTTCAAAACCTACGGCTTCTGCAGAGTTTGTGGCAGTCATTTCCTGGACAATGAACTTTTGGTTTCACTATATTAAGGCTCCAAATATTGGGCTTGACAAAAAATCCTCCTAGAATTGTCGTCTCATAAGCTTCAAACTTCAAATCGCCTAGACAACTCTTAGAATGCAAAGTGTTCTCGTGTGGACCAACATGTGCAATTTATAGGATTTTTTGAATTCAAATCTGATTTTTCCCTCAATTTATGATCATAAATGCATATTTAATAGTATATATACAAATATTTTCACCATAAATGGTGCCTACCCATTCCTTTTAATTGAATTTTTTCCATAAAATCATGAATAGTAACTCCAATGGCTACTTTTGGACACATCTCTACGACACAATCCTCCATGGCGCACCTCATCCAACACAAATTCACCTATCGCACTTCTGTCATCTGTTGTGCATCCTCCCTACCATGTTCTTCACTTATTTGAGAAATGTAGTTTATAGTTCCGCAATACCTTGCAGTTTCCTGGATTTCTAAGACTATTCTACTTCCATGTAGTCATTGCGCAGGGGCAGGATCCCATGTGTACAACTTTAGCCTACTTCCATTCACTTTTTGTGGGAATGGTTCTCCATTCAGCTTTGTGAGTTGAACTGTGCCACCAGCTATGATCTCCTTAATAGCATATGGCCCCAACTAGTGCATTTGAAATTTTCCTGAAAATTTCATGAACTTGTTGTCATATAACATCACTAAATCGTCTACCTTGAATGTGCACAACTTAATATGTCGATCATGCCATGTCTTCTCACGTTTCTTTTGTATTTTCTGGTGAAATCCTTCAAGAAAGCAGTTTTCTTCTAACTCCATCAGCTGCATGAGTCGTTCCTACAAGGTATCACGATCTTCCATCTTTGTTAATGCTGCAATACATAAACTTGGCACAATATACTCCATAGCAATTACTTCTTCAATTCCATAGACCATCCTAAATGACATTTGACCTATCAACTTCTTACAGGTCATCTTATAAGCCCATAAAACACTAGGTATGTGCATGTTTCAATCATTTCTCTGTGTGTTGCATACCTTCATCAATGCATGGCACTCCAAAATATTGTTAAAAGCATACACTATTCCATTCACCTGTGGGTTATAGGGTGTGGTTTTCTGATGAGAGACCCGTAATTCTTCAAGCTTCGCACTCATCATTTCATTCAAGAAATGTGTACCCCTATCACTCATCAATATCTTAGGGCATCCAAACCGTGTTAAGACATACTCAAACAAAAAATTCACAATAGTTGTCATTGTATAATCCTTGACTGGTTGTGCTTCTGCTCACCCGGTTAAATACTTTGTTGTAGTAATGATGTACCGCACACTTCTCTTCTTACCTGGTGGTTGTATTGGACCTATAAAGTCAATGGCCCATTTATCAAATACCTACAAGGAAACTTAAGGATTTAAAGGAAATCCATCCCTTTGTGAAGGCTTCCCCATGCTTTGGCAAGCATCGGACCCCTTGCAGTATGCCTTAGAATACTTGTGTAATGTTAGCCACCATAACCCGGCGTGCAAAATCTTCAGCACTGTGGCTTTCCTTGCATAATGATCTCTTAAAACTCATCCATGGACTTTAGCTAGGATACTAGTGCATTCAAACTCCATAACTTACCTTCACAACAACTCATTCGTTCTCATTTTATACAAATGACTTACAATCACTGAAATATCCACAGTGCGAACTACTAACTCCTTCTTATGGGGAGTGGAATAACCTTCCAGGGTTATTCTCATTGTTAAAAATTGAATGATATCAACAAAATAATAATCCACAATGCACAGTGCAAAGAGTTGTGTGTTCAACAATCCTTCATCCAAACTTCTTGGTTCCTCACCTATTTCAATTCTTGATAGATTATCTGAGCCTGCATTCAACCTTCCAAGCTTCATAATTACTTCAAAGTCATATTCCTGGAAAAATAGTAACCATCAGCATATCTTCCCCCCCAACACATGCTTACTGACCAAATACTTCAGCATGAAGTGATCTGTATAAATTTTAAAGTGTCACCACAACAAATAATTCCTAAACTTTTGTAATGCGTAGACCATCGCCAACCCTTCGTGCTTTGTAGTGTAGTAATTATTCTCATCTTTGGATAACTTCATGCTCATGAATGCTAGCAGATGATCAATCTCTCCCTCATCTAGTTGTGTTAATATCACTCCTAGTGCAATACAAGATGCATCTACATGCACATGGAATTCCTTCTTCTAGTCCAGAAACACAAAAATAGGCATTGTCACCATTTTTTCCTTTAAGACATCTAAACTACGCTGATAGTATTCATCCCAGCAAAACATCACATATTTCTTAATAGTTTCTCCATCGGCACGGTTATCTAGGCATATGCCTTGATAAAATTCTTGTAATACCCAATGTTTCCCAATGTCGTGAATAGTTGTTTCACATTCCTAGGTGCTTCCAAATTCACAATTACAGTGATCTTCACAAGGTCCACCATCAATCCTTGTTACATACAACATGGCCAAGAAAAATTCGAAAGGGCCCATAGAATATGAACTTCTTCAAGTTCAATTCGATCTAATACCTTTTACAGGTATCTAGCATAAGATGCAGACTCACAACATGACGCTTCACTAATCCAAACACAGTCCAATGATCAAATTATACCTCTAGGAACTTATAAATGAACTCTTTGAACATCGCCATAACTACCCGGGAGATGATTGTAGGAGCATTCTTCAATTGGAATGGTATAACTGTATATTGGAAGCAACCCCACTCATTCATGAAGGTTGTTTTGCTTCAATCTTCTAGCATGATCTTTATTTGATGATATCCCAAAAAACCAGGAGTAAACAAATATGCCTCATGTCTGTGAAAATTATATAACACTTTGTCAATAAATGGTGTTGGAAATAGAGCATGCACACATGCATCATTTCACTTCTACAGATCTACACATATGTGGATTTTTCCTTTCTGTTTCTTTTCTTGGACCATCATTGGGCTTACCCAATCTGATTCCTCGACTGGCTCAATAATGCAAGCATCCAACATCTTATCCAGTTATTCACACACCCTCTCTTTATATTTTGGATTGAGCCGATAAGGCCTTTGCTTAACGAACATCACGTTTGGCTTCAATGTGATCTTCATAACACCTAAATATTCAATGGTGCCTTTCAAATATAAAAAATTTGTTTGGAATAAATCCTCGTACTTGTGTAGTAGCTCAACTACCTTATGAACCGTATCTTCATCCCAATAGTCTTTGATATTTGTGAACATAGATTCTACTTCAAATCCAATGTTTACCTGTCGAGTTTTTAAAGGTTCTGATACATCTTGGTTCACCACCTTCGGTCCCTTGTCTTCGCCTTGTCTTGCTATTTTTGGAATGGTAATATTCTGCAGATCATCTTCTTCTTCTTCAACAGTCACATTATAACATTCCAGTGCATGGCGCGGCTGTGTACTCCAATCTGGCTGAGACCATTTGACTAGTTCCTTTGGTGTTCTAAATATAGCTTATTTTATCTTTTGTAACACCTCATCAATGCTCTCAAAGCCATCCTCAAAGCTTAAAGTTAAGAGAAAAATCTCCCTCAAGATGTCCCACTCAGTTGTTCCATGGAAAAGTTTCATCTCCAAATACCAGTTCATTAGGATTGCATCTAATGTATGATAGAAAACATGCACCCATTCTAGTTGTGCTTCTATTCCCCCGACCTTAATCCATCATGCCAAATGATTGCGTGGATCATCCTTCCCACTGTATTTTTCTGTTATTTTGATATTATCATGTCCAAACCTTACCTGCATTATTCTTATTTATTATTTCAATCTAGAAAATCTCTTCAAATGCGTACCCCACCAATGGGCAGGCGTAGCACCAAATCTAGTGCCTAGAAGTGATGTTCTTCAGGTACTTCCTTTTCAAATTCATATAAAAGAGTTCCACATTAGTCAAACCATCATAATGTGGAAGGTTTCTTACCTCTGTCGAGACACAAAGATTTGGTCATCATATTGTAGTGGAGCATAGATACTTCATGTAACTGATTATGTTAGTGTTCAAGGTCTTCATCCTATTCTGAGGTGTAGGAGCTATCCCTATCCCACCCAATTCATCCATCAGTTGTAGGATTGACCTAGTACTCATCTCACATGTTTATCTTGTATATCTGATGCAGATCATTGTCACTTTCTACATATTCACGAATAGGTTCATTATAATTTACTCCTTCTATAGGATCTAGGGGCACTACAAACTTGAGTGACTTCTTTTCAAACCTCATATTCCGCTTCTTCAAGTACTGTGAGGTAAGGTTTAGTATCATCCACTATCTCAATGACCTCAAAGTCATCCAGAATGCTCACACCCTCAATGTCACTTGTTACACCATATAAGTGCCCCATTGGAATAATCTTGTATTTATTTTCCATGTGCAACTGAATAGTAGACCACTACAATGCAGGTCTCCACATCCTTTCCCATGTCTTTTTAGGAAGGACATTCGCGTTAGACCAGAGATCCAAAATTACCTGGTCCATTTCATATTCACCTATCTACATAGTTAGCCTCATCTCACACCACATTCACCTCTTATTCTTACCTCTCTTTCTTACTGTTCATTGTTCAGTAGGAGCATTTTCCTTATTGGTGCACTTGTTTATTAAACCTTGCAACCCTTCTACTACTTTCTGATCGTACAGAAGCTTCATACAAGTCATCAGGAAAGTAGCTAGTATTGAAGGATCTACTTCTTGTGTCGGACTAGTCTCTGGCAATTTCTCATGACTGCCTTAGATGGAGGCCTCAACGATGTTCTTCTTTGCTTCCAAGAAGGTCTCTTTAGCGTGATTGAGATCAAAATCTACTTTCTTCTCAGGAGCCTTGCACACCCATCCATCTTCCTTAGGCTTCTTACCTTTATCTACACTAGTCTTCATACCACTTCTCAAGATGATATTTATGCCTTGATCCTCTTCATGGGGCTCAACCCTCATCATCTCAACTTTTTTTGTAGGATGTTGTGTTTGCACTTTTTTTATTTCGTATTTTCGATAAGGACCTCTATGACATGCCAAACTGTTGACAATACTGACATGATGGATGTGTGGGATTTGTACAATCTCACGAAAAGTGCCATATTTCACCACAGTTATAGCAGATTACCTGCCCACGCCCTCAACTTGGTCTAGCACCTCTTCCTCTTCCTCAACCATGGAATCCTCCACATGTAGCTCCTATGCCCTGATCTTAAGGCTTGTTTTCTGCCTGCATCTTGTAGGTATGGGTCCTATCCATCATCAGCTCATAAATCCTACAATGGCATTCATCGTGTACTACAAACTTACAGAAATTGCAAAACAACTACTGAGGGGTATGTAAAAGATTATACAATAAATGGCAATTATCAGTAGCATGATGTCCTGTAACTTCATAGATAGTGCACCATAACGCAACTCCAACGCTCATCCCAAAGTTATTTTCTGATTTCAGGGGAACAAACCCTCGCCCTATAATATAATTCTCATAGACTGGGAAATGATCTTTATAATGTCCATGGATCTTACACTTTAGACACAAGACCTCAGCGTGCACCTATGGCTACGCTTCCTTTCCTTTCTTCAGGCTCTACAACTCCAAGTGCAGGATTTCTAGTTGTGAGTGAATCTATTATATTCCAAGCTTTGTATCTTATATAGGCGAATAATCCATCCTCATCGTGATCTCAAAGGCTTCCGCTTGCATTTCTATCTTCTAATGTGATGGAGGTACTCTTAAATGTGGCAAGAGAGATGATATAAACCAATCATGATTTCAGGAATATGTGATTACCATATTGGCCTGATTGATTGGACAGTTCAACCTTTTATCAAATTCCAAAGGTGTCTCATCTATCTTCTATCGGATTTCCTTAAATTCAATTACTAAATGTGCCTCTAACTTAGGCTTATTGAACCCCCGGTTCAGAGCTAGTTGGGTATCTTCCAATGTCGCGTTCGGGTTATTAGTGTAATACTTGATATACCGTGTTAATATGTGATCCTTGAATGTTGTAACTATTATCACTCAGGTTGTCCCTAGGCTCCTGTAGGGATACGTCCGAGGTAACCACAAACCAATCTTTGGATTACAGGTTCTAGCCCACCTGCAATCAGAGAGGGCTCTCTCTTAATGTCTTAACTTTGATGATGATGATTTTAGGCTAGTTGTTGTGTTCAGGGCTTTTGTTGTTTTGTTTGGATGGAAGGTGCATGTATTGAAGATAACTCCAAACAGAGAGGAAAGGTAAAGTGTAATAAGTTTCAAACCATTGGGGATGGAGTCCTGGACTAAGGCTTGCTGTTGCGTTTTCTTGGTCAAAAGAGGATTGTGGAGCGGGATAGCCACACATGAAACAATTATCAATTTGCTGAAAGGATGGAATGATGGTCGGGGATGAAAGGCAATTAAGAATCTTTCATCAAAACTGACAGAGAGGGGAAGTGAATGAATGGTTGTCTAGGAGCAGTTAAGAATTCCTAAACTATCATTCATAAGTGAAAGAAACAGCGTAAACAAGATCATTTAAGTATGCATGTTCATAACTATTCCTGATGAAAACATGAAAAAATTGCAGAAATTGAGCCTAGGGTGCAGCTAAGCAAATCCTAAACTATTCTTCTTTTCTGCAATTTAGATGGCGGAATGATGATAAAACAAACATGAAAAACTAACAGAGTTAAGAAACACTTATTGAACCATGTAGAAGAACAGGAATTCCATAGTCACTCCTTGGCCAATTTAAACACAGCAGACAGTTTCAGAATCCATGCTTTCAACAGTCTTTGATTATAGAAAGCATCACAGTTACAGTGCAAGTCTCTGCTTGAGAGTAAAATCGGAATAACAAAGATCAAGATACTGATCAACCAACCAACCAACCCATACTCCATTTTTCAGGGTGGTATATATAAGAAAAATATCTGAAGTCATTTATTACAACCAACCTAAACAGGTCTGCGGGAAAAAGTTTTTTCTAAAAACCTAATTGTTGCTAGAATTAAATGCAAGTAAGTCCTTTGGGCTGCGCCAGAGGCAGCTGAATCAAGTTGAGTTGATGAGGTGTCCTGTATGGCTCAATGCAGTGGTTCTGTCATAACGGTGCATTGAGTTATGGTCCACTGATCTCCTGTGAGTTTAATGTGCAGTCATTTGTGCTGGTGAGCCTTCAATGCGTCTTCAATTGCTTCTTGACTTTCAGAGCTTTCGTTTTAATGTTGGATTTGCCTCGAGCCCCGAGAAAATCTTCTCTGATACACTTTGCCGCTACATTGATGGTCTTCGCCGCCTCCTGATACACTTCAACATGCTTTTTGTCTGTATATTTGATCTGATACTCTTTAATCTTTCTTCCTGGACTCTCTTTGTCTTCAAATACACTAAATTTGGGAAAATCGCGCATTTTCGGGCTTTTTCGGTGCAAAAAGGGCCAAGGAATCAAAAGATTCCCTAAAGATTCCCCAATATGGCCCATTTCCCGTAGCGATGCGCGATTAGTGCTTCGCGCTAATCGCACATCAAAAATTGTGTCTGTTTCTCATTCCGGAGCTCCAAAGCTCGACTTTCGCGCTTGCGTGAATTTTTCATTGTTTGGCTGCTGATGTCAGCGGTACAGCGGATGACGTCAACATGCTGACGTTAGCAGTGGGGTCCTCTGGTACGGATATGACGTTAGCATAGTGACGTCATCAAGGTGACGTGGTAGTACGGCGGGGTGACGTGGTAGTGACACGTGGCACGGTGACGTGGGCATGGCGCAGGCATTGTGAGGTGATGTGGAGGCTACGTGGCAGGGTGACGCGGCAGTCCTGTTACGTGAGGGGAGGGCAGTTTTGGCCTGTGCATCAGGCCCCCTTTAGTACGGAGGTGGTTTCTGTCAAGGGCGGCCCGATGCAATGGGAGGCCGCCACCTGTCCCCGTGTACGACGGTAAAACTGTCGGACATCGGGTGGTAACCTACCACTCTAATAGGGCACCCGATATGAACAAGGGTCGTCGAATCTGGGAGGGGACGATCCGACGGTGGACGGGAAAGGGAGATGCGCGGATTTTAATAGAAGAGCGCACGCGTTAAAGTTTAATTTTCCACGGCGCGGGTGGGTTTAGAACTTTAGGTTAAGGGTTAATGGGTTTTGGCGCATTGGAAATTTATTAAACAGACATTAATAATTTCCAAAGAAAAATGCGCGGAGGGGGGGGGGGT
>APFE030176217.1:43071-59220 GCA_000404065.3 Pinus taeda
AGAGGCTCCATTTTTGGCTTTTTGGGCACATCATTGTCATCAAACATGTCTTCTAATGGAGTAAGGCCGGCAGGTATAAAATTACTCTTTAGATCAATAAACTCATCCTCTGCTTTGGTTGTTTCCTCTAAACACATTTGTTTCAACTGCTCTCTGTTTGCGTTGTCAAACACAGTTGGGTTAAGGATTTGTTTAGTTGTTGCAGCTGTTAAAGCCTGTTGATTTTCTTGTTTTAGCTTTTGGGAATCGTTCATGGTGTCCATGTCAATGTTTGTGTTGGAAAATTCGCCCTCAAGAGTGAGGAAATTGTTAATCTGGGCATCATTTTGAAACACCTGCCAATCCTTAACATTGTTAGGGACTGAAGGTCTGTGTTTTATTTCAGCGGTGAATTGGTGATTGGGTTCAAAGGGAAGCTTGCATGTGCTAACAAAAGTTTCTAGACTGTCGGTATGAATATTATGATCTCTTGAAATTTTGGCGAGCTTGAATTCATTAAAAGAATCGAGTATTTCGGTGGCAACAGCCCTGTAAGCTCTCATTCTACTGTCATTGGTAACAAAGTCACCTTTGATTTGTTGTATGATCAAATCGGATTCACCTAGGATGGACACTTTTGTAGCTCCTAGGACTCTGAGCAGTTTAAGGCCTAAGAGAAGAGCTTCATACCCTGCCATGTTGTTTGTACATCTGAAATTTAGTCTATAGGCATGGCCTTCTGCGTGATTATCATGTGTATTGTAAATCCATACTCCTGCCCCTACTCCTAACTTGTTTACAGAACCATAAAACTCTAAATACCATGTGTTTTATTGTGTGAGGTTTGTATTAAGAGTTTCAGTTATTTGAGGATTGGGCAGACTTACAATTTCTGTTTCAGGATGTTCTTCTTGTTGGATGCTGGTTGCCTTGAATGTTGAGACAATATCATGGGTATTGGCAACCGATTCCTCATTGATGTATGTTTCTTGTTCCAAAGGTAACGACTTATCATCAGTTGGAGGACTGGTGTTATCATTAAATAAAATGAAAGAATCCATATCAGAATGGATTGAGTAAATTGGAAAATTTTGGGGCTTTTCCTCACTCCTTACCACATACTTCATTAATGTTTCTCTATACAGTCTCTTTGGTTGGCCAAAGAGAGATATAGTGGCATAAGAGAGGTCAAGTTGAAGGGATCCTTGCAATTTTGCTCCCCATGATCTTGATAGGAGCATGCCATACTTAGTGGGAATGTCAACAACTACTACATCCATTAGTATTGTCTTGTTGGGGAATTGGACTAGAGACACACAAAGGTATTTAATCAAGCCTAAACATTTGACTTGACTTGAGTCAAAGGAATATAGATCTTTGTATGGTCTTGTGACATCAAGGTTCAACCTTTCCATTACAGCTTTGGGCATAAGGTTAGGTGAGGCACCTGAGTCAAACATGGCATTATGCAATATTTTGTCATGTATGTGCACACTGACATAAAAAGGTGGAACAGGTCCATATGGTTATTTTCCGTTAACTTCTGGACCAAACAGCAGCTCAAGGGTATCGTCCAAAACGTTACATCATCCCTGACCTCTGGGAGTTGAAGTGACCTTTGAATTTTTTGCCTATATACATCATGTTTGCCAAGTTCTGAGAGGGGAATGAATATTTTGAGTTTTCCAATATCTGCTTCTAAACTAAATGGTTTTTCCAATGAGTTCTTGGCATTGATAAGAGCAGGTTTCTCTTTTTCAGGCACACTCTCTATGTTTTCTTTTGGAATGTCAATGTTATGATGAATGACAGTTTGTGGTATTTCTGCTTTGGGAGGATTTTTTAGAGTGCCGTTCAGATTTTCTTTAGGGAAGAAGAAGGTAAAGGCCGACCAATAGGAGGGTGTGTGTCTGTTATATCCTCCACAGTTACCTGATGCGGGTTTGGGACAGAGCTATCAGCCGGATTTGTTATGGTGACATTGTCTTTAATTTTGTTGGCTGTTTGCTATCTTTTGTTCTGCTAGATGCAGGGACATCAATGGTCCTTGTTCTCAACTTATATTGTTTCTGCACTTCATACACAACAGTATCATAACCTTGTTTAAAATCGAAAGACTCTCCCGACTTAGTGTGAAATTGTTTTACATCAAGGTATTCTCGGTCCTCTTCAGTGAGAAAGATTTGTTGTTCATTTTCCGAATCTATCAGGTTCATATGAGTCCCATCTGTGGGCTCACTGGATGTAGATGCTTTGCATAGTTTTCTTGGAAAGGAGGCCTAATATCATGGTCGAGACTGACCCTTACAACGTTTGTGTTTTGAGTTTTTCTGAAGTTCGGGTTCCTTATGGCATTGGGCTGTTGACCTTCCCATGAAGTTTTCCTCTCAACATTGTCTACACTATCTCCCAGCCTATGGATACCACTGATAATAGCATCTAGCTTCTGATCGAAAGTTGAGCGTTCTTCCTTGAAGGTGTTATTCTCTCAGTTCTGGCTCTGTTTCTTTTGGCAAGTAGATTAGCCTCCACACTAACAGCAACATCCTGCATCTCAGCAAGGCTTTGAGGCGCTCTTTACCTTAATCGATATGCCATCTCAGCATCAAAGCCATCAGGAAATTTGTACAAAGCGAGATCAGGTGGAGGTCTCAAATTGTGTAGAATTGCATTGTAAACATATTAAACCTCGCACAGTAATCCAAAACCATTTCCTGAGGTCCTCTTTTGATAGTATCATACTCAGATAGTATGTGTAGGGGGTCTTTCTTTTTCTCCCATCTGTTGATAAATGTCTGGTATAAGGCTTCAGGGTTTAATATGGAATTGGGTGTAAGTGCCCTAAACCAGGTTCTGACATCACCGGTCAAACTTTGGACAAAAATATTCATTCTCACACTATCATCATCGATCTCATAACTTTCAAAGTAATCCTGCATTTTCTTTGTATGCTGTAGGGCTGTGCAGGAGTTTGTACCATCAAAATAGGTAATTTTTGTCTGGTAGTCCTGAGGCATAGCCGCGGGATTAGTAGGCATTTGTAAGGGCGCATATCTATTAGCCATGTTAATGGGGATAAGTGGAAAAACTGGGGCAACTGGGATAACAGGAACAACCAGGGTAGAAGGAGTAGTAGTGGTAGTAGGAGTATAGGATGGAGGGGTAGAAGAGCTGCCTGGAGAAGGGGGTGATGAACCAGGGGAACTTGGGGTTGACCGAAATAGAACTTTGACAGGGGTGGGAACACCGCTTGGCTAAACTGTTCCAGGACTCGTAGCAGTTGGATATTCTTGTTGCTTTTGTTTTCTAATGATCTTAGGGATTAAATTCGGATTTTCAAAAGCAGCTGGGCAATTAGGATCAGGGTTTGATCGTGTATGACGCATTTGCTTTTTAGGAGCCAGCTTCTAATCTGTTTTTTGGGAAATTTTTCTAAAAGCACAGGTCGACCGAGCTCTCAAAGGTTAGTTTCCTCCTCTGTGGAGCTGCAGACTGGTTTAGTGAGATTATCTGAGGAAGTCCCCAGCGGAGTCGCCATTATGTTATCACTCAGGTTGTCCCTAGGCTCCTGTAGGGATACATCCGAGGTAACCACAAACCAATCTTTGGATTGCAGGTTCTAGCCCACCTGCAATTAGCGAGGGCTCTCTCTTAATTTCTTAACTTTGATGATGATGATTTTAGGCTAGCTGTTGGGTTCAGGGCTTTTGTTGTTTTGTTTGGATGGAAGGTGCATGTATTGAAGATAACTCCAAACAGAGAGGCAAGGTAAAGTGTGATAAGTTTCAAACCATTGGGCATGGAGTCATGGACTAAGGCTTGTTGTTGCGTTTTCTTGGTCACAAGAGGATTGTGGAGAGGGATAGCCACACATGAAACAATTATCAATTTGGTGAAAGGATGGAATGATGGTCGGGGATGAAAGGCAATTAAGAATCTTTCATCAAAACTAACAGAGAGGGGAAGTGAATGAATGGTTGTCTAGGAGCAGTTAAGAATTCCTAAACTATCATTCATAAGTGAAAGAAACAGCGTAAACAAGATCATTTAAGTATGCATGTTCATAACTATTCCTGATCAAAACATGAAAGATTTGCAGAAATTGAGCCTAAGGTGCAGCTAAGAAAATCCTAAACTATTCTTCTTTTCTACAATTTAGATGGCGGAATGATGATAAAACAAACATGAAAAACTAACAGAGTTAAGAAACACTTATTGAACCATGTAGAAGCACAGGAATTCCACAGTCACTCCTTAGCCAATTTAAACACAGCAGACAGTTTCAGAATCCATGCTTTCAGCAGTCTTTGATTATAGAAAGCATCACAGTTACAGTGCAAGCCTCTGCTTGAGAGTAAAATCGGAATAACAAGATCAAGCTATTGATCAAGGAAACCAACCAACCCGTACTCCATTTTTCAGGGTGGTATATATAAGCAAAATATCTGAAGTCATTTATTACAACCGACCTAAACAGGTCTGCGGGAAAAAGCTTTTTCTAAAAACCTAATTGTTGCTGGAATTAAATGCAAGTAAGTCCTTTGGGCTGTGCCAGAGGCAGTTGAATCAATTTGAGTTGATGAGGTGTCATGTGTGGCTTAGTGCAGTGGTTCTGTCATAACGGTGCATTGAGTTCTGGTCCACTAATCTCCTGTGAGTTTAATGTGCAGTCATTTATGCTGGTGAGCCTTCAATGCGTCTTCAATTGCTTCTTGACTTTCAGAGCTTTCATTTTAATGTTGGATTTGCCTCGAGCCCTGAGAAAATCGTCTCTGATACACTTTGCCGCTACATTGATGGTCCTCGTCGTCTTCACTGCCTCCTGATACTCTTCGACATGCTTTTTGTCTGTATATTTGATTTGATACTCTTTAATCTTTATTCCTGGTCTCTCTCTGTCTTCAAATACACTAAATTTGGCAAAATCGGGCATTTTCAGGCCTTTTCGGTGCAAAAAGGGCCAAGGAATCAAAAGATTCCCTAAATATGCCCCAATATGGCCCATTTCCCGTAGCGATCGAAAACTGCTTCTGTTTCTCATTCCGGAGCTCCGAAGCTCGACTTTCGCGCTTGCGCAAATTTTCCGTTTTTTGGCTGCTCACGTCAGCATGACGTCAGCTGTACGGAGGATGACGTCAGCATGCTGACGTCAGCAATGGGGTCCTCTGGTACGGATATGACATCAGCATGCTGACGTCATCAAGGTGACGTGGTAGTACGGCGAGGTGACGTGGCAATGACACGTGGCACGGTGACGTGGGCCGGGCGCAGGTAGTGTGAGGTGATGTGGAGGCTACGTGGCAGGGTGACGCGGCGGTCCTGTTACGTGAGGGGAGGGTGGTTTTGGCCTGTGCATCGGACCACCTTTGGTACGGAGGTGGTTTCTGTCAGCGGCGGCCTGATGCAATGGGAGGTCGCCACCTGTCCCGGTGTACGACGGTAAAACCGTCGGACATCGGGTGGTAACCTACCACTCCAATAAGGCGCCCGATATGAACAAGGGACGTCGGATCTGGGAGGGGGAAATCCGACGGTGGACGGGAAAGGGAGATGCGCGGAGTTTAATAGAAGAGCGCGCGCATTAAAGTTTGATTTTCCGCAGCGCGGGTGGGTTTAGAACTTTAGGTTAAGGGTTAATGGGTTTTGGCGCGTTGGAAATTTATTAAACAAACATTAATAATTTCCAAAGAAAAATGCGCGGAGGGGGGGGGTTTTGCATTTGGAAAGGGTTTTCTTTGTGTTTTGGAAGGGGTCCAAACACTTGGGAATGGAAATTTATGCAGAAGGAGGGTTCTTACTAAAGTCCAGGTGAGTTAGCAATTCCCAGAGAAGCACTTATGGTTATATTTCAACCAGGGGGAGGGGACATTTACATAAGGGGATTATTTATATAGCTTTAGTGGGTGAATGGGGAAAATCTAGGGAGTTAAATAATAATGTTAGTTGTTAATATGGAAATGACAAGAAAGCGCTAAGTTTCAGAGATATTAGGCTTCAAAGGGGAGATAGAGCTTTGTAGAGAAAGTATGGATCCTCCTTGAGTGAAGCAGATCTTCACCAAGGCTAATGACATGGAAAATGATGAAACTAAAGAGATATCAAGCAGATCTTGACCTCTTTTGGGGAAATTAGTCAATGATTTGGGGAAGAGGAAGAAAGGGATGTTAGTTATGCTGATGAGCTCCTCCACATGAAACTGCCCTATGACGTGACCTAACTAGAGATGATACTTGAAACATAGAATTGATCAGAAACAAAAGATTCCTGAACATCAAAAACTACTTACCCAGCTTACTTACCAAACATTTTTTACTTTTTTGGGTGTGGGGCACTTAGACTGCAAGACCCAGCATTTCATTTTTCTTTTTAGCCCTTCCTATCTACAAACTACTCGAATTTTTCCAGGCCCAGATAAGCAGTTGGGCTCTTTTGATCTCTACCTATCAAGAATATGCAAGATTAAGCTGTTGGACATATTTTCATTCTCTATATTCTAAAACAGGAAATCGAAACCTAGGGAGACCAAGATTAGGCTGTTTGGACCTCCCTTTAGCTGAAAATTCTACAAAACTGGAATGACTCTTCAAAATTGGAATGCAGTAGATGAACTTTGAGTAGCATTCTTTCCTTAGTGACTGTTTAGCAAATATGGAGCATTCCAGCATGCAAAGTATGACATATTTGGCCTGTAAAAATGTCAATCATGAAATATGAGTAACCTGCTGCAGCAGGAGGCTAACAGTAACTAGCTGCACTTTCTTAATATTATCATCCATAATTTTTTGTGTTTTCCAAATAGCTCCTGCAACAAACCAAAACTATTTTGGATCTTCGCTCCCTATTCCCTTAAAAATCAGCAGCTTCATCGCGTTCACCATGTTGAATGGTGGAAATGAAGGTGGAGGGTGTGAAGGCATAGGTGTATGAGGTGGAGGTGGAGGTGTTGTGGATGGATGTGGTATCCTCAAAATACCATGTGTAATTAACTGAATTGCACTTCATGAATCAACACCATTCCTACATCATCGCTTGAAGGGGGTTCAATGAGCAGAGTATATTCTAGGCTGGATCCTATGTTTCTTCTAAAGAATCTCATGCTTCACGTAGCCCCAAACATCAAGGTAACTAAATAACCCTCTTTTCACATAACTGCATTTTAATTGTAGCCTTTAATGATTTCAAATACTTACCTCACGATCCTTTAAAGAACCTCCGTTTCGCTTCACTATAACTAGTATTCCTATCGTTCGTGAAATAAGTCACAAAGCTTCAATACAGTGTTCCACAACCCACATAATATTTCTTTCGAATGCTTGTAGATGTTGCACCAACTCAGGAGTCCACACTATAGGACCGTTAAGCCTCCATGTCCCTTGACTATCAACCAATTCAAA
The DNA here is from genome assembly GCA_000404065.3 of Pinus taeda. Lineage (NCBI taxonomy): Eukaryota > Viridiplantae > Streptophyta > Pinopsida > Pinales > Pinaceae > Pinus > Pinus taeda. Next base: position 50,445 of record APFE030176217.1, read on the forward strand.
CAACCACTCATGTAGTTCTTCAAGGAAGAAACAAAAGAATGCATCGGTCTCGTATGTGTACAAAAATATTTTCAACCATTGTTCCTTGGATAATTTAGGGCTCCTATTCTCTTGAGCCACGAGAACACATGCACATTTTGATCAATCCACTTATCAATCTCTTTCTTCTTAGGGAACCATTTATCATAGATCTCTTAGATAGATCGTGGTTCGGACAACAGAACCATTTATTGGCTTCAGGGAGCATGACCCAAGTTCAAAGTTGTTTGCGCCAACCAACAAAACCCTAATTGTTGGCCCTTTCGAAAACAATGTGCATAATGCAGGCTGCAGTCTCACCAAAAGTAGTATTGTGGCTTCTTAGAACCAGGTTTTTGAATCCAAAGATAATGTGATAAGCGGTCTTAACTCTTGTATCTCAGATCTTCCTTAGTGCAGAGCGGTATCCTTCTATGGCCTAATGATGTAACTTTAAGGAAATGGCTTCTAGACCTTTGTGAAGGTCTACAATCAGTCTTTATAGACCCTAAGGAAGAAGTTTATCTACTTTCATGCACTAATTAATAACCCTAGACCTACCTTTGCGTAGATCTAGCTAATTCATCAACAATTATGGTAGAATTAACCCTTAACTTTGCAAACCTAGATAATTACTTAGGACATGTGTAAATATGATAGATCCAATAGATTCGCACAACACTTATAAATTATTCCATAGAAAACACATTATAGAGTGACAGCACATAATATAACAGAATTAATAATAATACTCAGATGCAAGATATTTATTCAAACCCAATCTTTATTAACATTCGACATTCAGATTATAGACTTCTTTCCACTACGAAATGAGTTGTAGGGGTATGTTCACTCAGCTATGTACTTACCAAGGCCTCCTATGCACTCAGCTGCAGGAGCCTTCCCCTTTCACCTAAGTACAGGAAGCAAAGTCTTCCTGCCTTAGCACTTACTAAGAACAATATCTATCCTAGCTTACTTATCCTTAGCTACCTCTTAGACTCGATATGACTTAACTATATATAGATTTCTTAAATACAATACCATGGTCTAGGGACCATGGGTGAGTCTCAAAACTGACCTATTTACTTATACAAACAAGGGGCTAAAACCCCTGTGACTCCTATCTAGCTACGCGGTCTGCATCCACATTTCACGGAGACTTTACATCTTTTACACAAATTATACAAAACTTAGGTTAACTAACCCCAAAAATGACCCTAGGGACCCTATCCCAACATCAGCATAAGGTTGGTTCAATTTGGGATGTGCCATGGTATACGCCGTCTATCTTACTGGATTTTGAGGAATACCTTGCCCAAGCGATTGAGACTGTAAGGTATTTTGTAAAGGTTTGGTAAGTGGAACTTGAGAGATACTAGAGACCAACTAAATAAGTTTAGATGCAAAAGAGGCATGTAAATGTTGAATTACGTGTATCTAAGCTTGTTGAGGTACAGATTGATCGGCAAAATTTGAGATGAAGATAACACTAGTTGAGGATTCAACAATCGGCTCAAAAATGAACGAGGTTAGATAGGCAAGGTAGGTTTCCAAACACTAGCAACCATTCCAAGATAAGGAGGATTACAGTAAGGATGATTACCAGTTTGAGGTATACCAACAACAGGTTCCCCCCTACCATAGGAGGAGGGGATGATGGAGGAAACTGCAACCCAGATGCAGAACCCAACATAAGGCAAGTTAGGTTGTTGACAATAGCCTTGTCCACTAACATAATTGTTAGCCTACTGTCCAACTTTAGGCATAGCTAGAGGAGAAGGAGTAGGCTGAGTAGCATTCATAAGAGAAGTGCTAGATGGAATTCCCAAAATGGATGACATGGGAGATGTCCAAGAACTAGAAGCTGCACCAAAGAAGGTACCATATAAAGATTGATAGCTAGGTGGGATGGATTGGCCACCATAAATATGTGGCTCTAGGGATGTTGCGAACATGGATGAGGAAGTAACGTTTAATATATCAACCATAGTGGTGGACATGAGTTGGGAGGCCAAATTGGATTGGGTGATGGTTAACAATCCCAATGAATATTTCCACGAGAAATCCATGGGTGTGTCAAAAGAATCATTTGAGGGAGTTTAGATGGAGTATGAAGAGGAGGAAGAGGATCATTCTGATAAAAATGGAGTCCACTCTAATTAACGAGAGTAGAAGGACGAGGTTCTTCTTGTGATATCTCTTCAATACTCACAAGTTCGTATTGAAGAGGTTCATCGTCAAGTCTAAGATATACAGTTGGAGGTTTTTCTTAAGACAAAGAAGGAGAAGGCGAATGTACTGAAGTGATAGGTGAAGATGGGTGAGGTTCCTTAGGTTCAACAACCTCAGGAAGTAAAGTACCTAATGCAGGAAAACAGGGTTTAATAACCTCAGGCAATAAGGCTTCACGTACTTCCGTTTTGATTATATCAAATTCACTAGTAAGAGTAGAGCTGATCTCAGGCTTAGTACTCAAAGGGAAATATGAGTTTGGTTGATCATATTTAGGAGGAGGACTAGGAGTATCTTCTGAATTTCCTGATTCAGTAGTTTGCATCTTCTTATTCTTCTGACGATGGCTAGGAGTAGCCTCTATTGGAAGAGGGTGATTATTTTTCATTCTACGTGAACAAAAAAGTGGGGGATTTTGTTCTTCCACATTGGATAATAAATTTTAGAAATTAATCGAAAAGAGGGTAATCTAGTTATAAAGAATTATTAAGCAACCATGAACTGCAATATACACCTTGCAAACTAAGGACTTGACGTATGTGTAGGAAATCTCCTGGAATGTTGTGTTTGGTGTATAACGCTACACAAGGCAACAAACTCGGTTACCTATGGTGAGGATAGCAACCTATAGGGGAATTCCAAAATATACTCAATGCTATGTGGAAATGTAGTCTGCAGTAATGTTATATAATATGTAATTGTTCTATGAGAGTGTTCACATATACTTTGCATGCATGGAGCGTCATCCAATATACTAAAAGGTATGTGGAGAATGATCATAGACACTCACGTATGTGGAACACAATTTCACCCCCAGGATATAACACTGGTAAACAATGGCAACTCCTACATTTAATGACATCAGAACATGTTTATAGCCTAGATCTCTAAATGTTTTTGTTAATTTTTAAATGCTTCTTAGGTTGATTCAATAAATTTTAATGTCTATCTTCAATTAAGTTTCGATTTTGGGGCTCACCACGAATGTCATCTAAATATCCTAAAATTCAAACTAGCACAAGGAAATGAAATCTTTCTCATTTGAAAATCTATCTAAGGGAAGAGAGAAAGAGTATGCATTAAACAATATGTAGCAAATGTTGTGTAAAATACAATTCCCTTTTAAATGCAATTGTTCCAAATTTGATATACACACAAAACCCTAAATTCTAATGCAAATATTTTTCTTTTCAAGTCACTTAATTTTAAAAAATGAAGAAAACGAAGATGAAAATTTTAATCACTAATTCAAACAATACTTTCAGAATTATGACTAGAACACCAATTCATCTAAGGATTCAATGATAAAGCAAAATCATTTTTCAAATGACTTGGTGATAAGAACAAAGGAAAATATTTAAACAAATCCTTCATAAAGGTACTAAAACAAAAGCAAACAAAATGGAGGCTTCAAGGAGACCACAAGACACTCAAAGACTCAAGGAATATTAGTTGGAACAAGGCTGATTAGAGAGAAAATAAAGATGAATGAAAACTTATGCATGAAGAGAGACTAATGCAAGTGCAAAGGAGGCAACAGTGTTATGCAATTCAGGCACATAGAAGGACCAGCTGGGGTACAATTCTCATTCACAAAACCAAAGGGTGCATTGGTTTAGGGATGAAAGGTTTTGACACAATATCGCAATTGAGACTTAATCAAAGGTCTTATTAGGCCTATTCTTGACTGAATAAGGCAATAAACATCTGAAGAAGAGGTAAGACAAGCACAACGGACAAAGAAAACCCCAAGGGAATACATTGTTCCCCAGTATGGTCTCCAATTTATTATGTAGAATCTACGACTATAGACAAAATTATCATCCCTTGGCTTGAGGGACTAACCTAGAACAACATTAAAACAAAAGGACTAATGTTTTCCTTAAAGTAAATAGATAATGTGACGAAGCCTACCTGTAATTTGTCATATGCTTCACTCCTTTGGCTTGAATGCTCCATTTTCAGGAAAAGACTCAAGGTTTAGAATAAGTCATGCATAGGGCTTTGTGCAAGGATGATGAAGAGGGGTCAAAGGATGTTGATTGATCCATTTGAAGACATATTGACTAGATGTGACAAAATGGCCCATAAAAACATTGTTCCCAACCAGGGAAAGCTCTCATGGTTTAATATTCACATCTGGGCTAAGTTTCCATTCCTTTTTCCAAAACATAATTCACCAATTTCCATTTTTTCTAAAATAATTCACCAAAATTGTAAAGCATAAAATTATTTTGTTTGAAATAATACTGAGAGGGGGGGGGGGGGGTGAATCAGTATTATCAAATCAATATAAATTTTTCATTTTACATTCAGATCATATACGCTACTTCGGTTAGATAAACCGCGTATATACGCAACTTCAGATAAGGAAACCAGCGTATACCACACAAACTTATAATTCAGTTTCTTCTATAGATGTTGATCATTAATCTGTGCATCAGAACTATGTAAACAGTGACCAACAACAGTAAAACAGAGCAGAAGACAATTACATACAAGAACACAATATATAAGGTGGAAACCCGATGTGGGTGAAAACCACCTACTGCAATTCGTCTCTATCTTTCTCAATTAGAAACTTATGTTTACAATGATTATGTACTGGCCAGTCCTTTACCAGTACGCAGGCTGCAACCTGTAGAGAGCTACAACCCTCTCTCGTTCTCCAACTTCTCCTGGAAGGGAGCTACAACCCCCTTAGCTCTTGTACTAGTTGATCTACTAGTACATAGGTGTTGACCTACTGAAGGCTTCAACCTTCTCTTATCTTCCAAGGACCACGTTTCATAAATTTTCAGACTGGATCCATGAATAGCATTAATCAATCATCAAGTATATCTGCAACAATCAATCTCCTTTGAACCACCCAATAAGAATCAATCGAACACTTCTCAGAATGTTGTTACCAGAAGAACAATAACAGTAACCAGACACCAATTCTGAACCCAGAACACTGTAGCAATAACCAGAAGCAGCTAAAGCATATTTTATGAAACATATGCTACTTCACTATACTGAAACCTGCATACATACGCATTTGTATCACTGTCAACCTGCGTATACGCTTCTGTTACTTACTGAACCTGCGTGTATACACACCTTCACTGTGCTGAACCTTTGTACAGATCCATGAAAGACAGATTTCCCTTTTCAAATATTCAAGCATTAATTAAACCCAGATTTTCAGATTCATAGATCAATTCATGCGTCAAATACAGTAGATCATAATCACACAAAGGTACTACTATTCAAGCTTTGAGATTTGACCCATCAATAGAACTTATCCATTTTGCAACATTCAGGCTCCTCCTTGATTGAGATTCAGCAATGCACCATAACTAATTACCAATTTTCCAGATCTTTCTCTCCTTCATATATTCAATACGTAGATCAATCGTCTTTCCAAATGATCTCCTTGCCATTTTATAGTCTAGGCCTTTCTCAAACCATGGCCCAAAACCTTTAAGAATCCAATACCAAGGACCCAATACCTGCGTTCAACACCTTGGATGCAATACCACAAACCAAAACCATAGGTTCAAGTACATTGGACTAAATTCCATGAACCAACCATAAATTTTCTCACATGTATGCGCTTTTCTTTGCATGAAAGTGCATGCATACGCATATGCGCTTTTTGATTTATGATACCGCATGTATACGCGACTTTGCTGAGAGGAACTTGCGTATACCTTATTTTCTTCCATTCTGATTGCCTAAACTGTAATCTGCCATCTGAGAACATTGCCATCAAGGACAACACCTGTGCCATGCTTCCAAACCTGTGTCATAATGCCAACAATATCCCCCTTTGGAATTGATGGCAACCCCAAGATCATCAAAGTCATTCTCCCCCTTTTTCATCAAGGGCAAAGGGTTATGCTCCCCTGAGTACATGCTGAAATCTCTGCTCTGTTGTGCTGGCCATGCTCCCCCTGACTGTAGGCAAGATCTGCAAAAAGATGTTCTTCAAGAAGAACAGTGACTCATACATCATAACTGACCTTCCTATCATCAAGGACTCTATACATACATCTATCACCCAACCAAGTGGGGATCATCCTCCCAAACAAGTGGGGATACATCAAAAATTTACATATGGCGACCAAGTTCATTAAAATAATCATCCCAAGCATAGTGGGAAACCAAAATAGGTCATTACATGACCTTGATAAGAAAAGAAATACATGACAAAGAGACAAATACTTACAGCAAGATTATGATAACAAATATCATCAGCGGCATCTATCAATCACTATTCAGTTCAGCAACCATGTTCTCCATATGTTCTCCTTCTGCAGCTGATCCCCAAAAACAGCTTAAGTACTCAAACCGAGAGCTTCTAAGGTAATGCCCACAATGCATTATTAGAAGTTTATCTACTCCCCCTGAACCTGTGCCAGATGGTCTCTGACAGACCCATATCAGACTCTTTTCAACCAAAGTCTGTCCCTATTGATTTTCTTCAAACCACCATATACGCAACAACATCTGCATAAATCGGCGTATGTACGCGGATCCTCCTTAATCAACTCGCATACAACCACATTTCTCTTAAACATATAGGTTTCAACAGCAAGATGATGCATCAACTACTCCCAGTTTTTGTATGATATATTCAAATGTTTCCCTAGGTAGTGGTTTGGTGAGTATATCAGTAACTTGTTCCTTGGAGGGAACGTACTCCAATTTGACCTTTTGTTCCAGCACTTGTTCCCAGAGAAAATGATACTTGATCGGTATATGTTTAGTCTTTGAATGCATGACAGGATTCTTTGAGATGCTGATTGCACTTGTATTGTCACAAAAAATGGAAATAGGTGGAGTACAAGTGATTCGAAGATATTGCAATATTTGCATCATCCAAAGGAGTTGTGTGCAACACAATGCAGCAACTACTTATTATGCTTCAGCTGTAGACAATGCAATGGAACTTTGTTTCTTGCTAAACCATGATACTAATCTAGAACCCATGAAGAATGCACCTCCACTAGTGCTTTTCCTGTCATCCACACTACCTGCCCATTCTGCATTTGTATATGCATGAAGCGTGAGATTTGTATCTCTAGGATACCATAAACCATAGTCTTGTGTCCCTTGAAGATACTTGAAAATTCTCTTAATTGCCTGAAGATGAGTTTCTTTTGGGTTTTCCTGAAACCTTCCAACTATCCCTACTGCATGCATAATGTCTGGTCGAGTAACTATCAGGTAAAGTAGACTACCAATCATGGATTTCTAGGTTGGTTGATGTACTGCTGCCGATTCATCATTTGCGCTGAGGCTGCATCCTGTCACCATAGGGGTACATACTGGTTTCGAATCCTCCATCCCATATTTCTTCAAGATTTGCTTGAGATACTTGGTTTGCGATAGAAAGATGCCATCTTTGTTTTGTTGCACTTGTAAACCAAGGAAATATGTGAGCTCTCCAAGTAGGGACATTTCGAATTCTTTCTACATTGCCAAAGAAAAGTTTTGACTCATGATTTCTTCATCGCTGCCAAAGATGATATCATCAACATACACAACAAGTATTAGCATTTTATCATTTTCTATTTTTATATATAGATTGTTGTGTGTTGATCCTTTTGCAAAACCTTGTTGATGAAGGTACTCATCCAACCAAAAATACCAAGCCCTCGGAGCCTATTTAAGGCTGTAGAGAGCCTTTTTGAGTCTGTATACAAGATTTGGATCATTTCCAAGGATAAAACCATCTGGTTTCTTAATGTACACTTCTTCATTCAAGTCCCCATTCAGAAAAGCAGATTTTATGTCCATCTGAAGTACTTTGAACTTTTGAAAGCTAGAGAGAGCAAGGAACATTCTTATAGCCTCAAGTCTGGCAACTGGAGCAAAAGTTTCTTCAAAGTCTATCCCTTCTTGTTGCGCATATCCTTTACAAACAAGTCTTGCCTTGTTCCTAACCACTTCTCCATTTTCATTTAGCTTATTTTTGAAAATCTATTTTGTCCCTATGACATTCTTATCCTTTGGTCTAGGAACCAACTCCCAAGTGTTATTCCTTTCAATATGCTCGAGTTCTTCATCCGTGGCCTTGACCCAGCATTCATATTTGCATGCCTCTCTTACATTTTGTGGATCAGTGGACGAGAGCAATGCCAAATAGCTTGAGGCTTCTGCTATTGTTCTTCTTTTTTGTATACCAGCTTCTTTCTACCCCAAAATTTGAGATTCTATATGATTCTTCTTAACATACCTGGATGGAGTCTTTTCTTATATCCTTATCTGTTCTTCTGGAGCCTCATGGGTTTCTTCTTCATCATGAATCTAATTTGATGTTGATGGATAGTCCTCATCATCTTCGATATCTTCAGATATTACCTTCCTCGGAGTGCTTTCTTCTTCATCAACCACTACATCAATACTTTCAACAATTTTTCCAAGCCTTTTATTGTAACACTTGTATGCTTTGCTATGGGGAGAGTAACCGAGGAGAATGCCTTCATCTGCTCTAGGTTCAAACTTGCCAAGATTTTCATCAGTATTTTTGATG
>APFE030176222.1:0-14497 GCA_000404065.3 Pinus taeda
TTATTTCCCTTTAAATACAAGCTATCCTTCATAGGAATTACACATTGGAATAGAGACTTTGAGATCTTGTGAAGAGGCTAAGCTTTGGCCTTAAACTTGCTTATGAGTTGGAGATTGAATTTGCTGAGCGTTGGGGTTGTTCTTAAGAGAACAAGCATTATAATTTCATCTTGGTTTTTTGGATTAATACAAAACAGATAGTGGGGTTTTGAGTTGTGGCTTTCCCCAGATATTTATTGTGTTATGTGCCTTTGATTCTCTTCCTTTATTGATTATTGTTTGCTCGATGTTTATGGGCTTTTGCTGTAAAGAGTAGAAGTAGATTCTTGTCTCTTGCTTTAACTAATTATATTAGCTTGTGGATCTACAAGATTTTCTACACTCCTGGCTATTTTTTCTCAGTTATGGAACAAAATTCTCTCGAAAGAATGGAATACCTCTTCCTCCCAGTGGCCCGGTTATAATAAAGCTCAATAGCCTACTAGTGGTTAAATTTGACTACATCAACTCCTAAATAGAGTTACAATATAGACTCTAGATTATTGTACATCAAAAACACGTGGCTAGCCCCTTTTCCATGAATAATGGGGGCTAACGTGGCATCCTCCCGAACTATAGGTGTGAAAACAGGGAGGTCAACTTCTGAACTTTTGCATACAAACTCAGATTGACGCACTTCTTCCACCGTTGGAAAGATCTATGTGTGTAGAATAATATGAAGTGGTGTTTTGTTAAAGCGAAAAATTTTACCTACAAAAAATGTCATTTGATGCCTCAAAACACTCCTGGAAATTTTCAGATCCTATTTTACCAAACTAGGTCCCGTTGGTAAAAATGGTCCCGTGAGATGATTCCTCCACTTTTTCCACTCCAAATGCATAGAGATGGATGAAAAACAATATAATGATCCAATCCATATCAATTTGTGTCCTATATTCTTTCTATTATTATTCTATATATTGTTTGATGAAAAGATATAACTAAAGAACATAAAGAAGACAAATAAGATTCACAAGCAAATATCAAGGTTGAGGAAAATAAGATTAGAAGATAAATAATTTTATTTTCCTTAACCTTGATATTTGCTTGTGCATCTTATTTATCTTCTTTATGTTGTTTAGTTAGATGTTTTCATCAAACAATAACAAGAACAATAATAACAACAATATAGGACACATATATTAGGTTCTCAACTAGGGCAAACCCCTCCAAGGGTAAAACCCGAAAACTCTTATTTTCTTAGAATCTGCTTCAAATGAGATACAAGGACCCGAATCCTAGACCAAGTCAACCTTGCCTTAAGTCTTTCCTTAATTTTGCACCAACCAACTTCAATACCGCAACTTTGACCTGTTAGCTTCAATATTGCAACTTGTCCTGCTACTTCGACCTTGCAATTTCAGTTTGTAAGCTTCTCAGAAAACCTTAATCCAAACTCATCCTTAGACCTTCCTTGAGCAAGACAACTCTCCCAAGGTCAATGAGGTCAATATAAAGTTTTCTAGTACCAAGTCAACCTTGCCTTAAGTCTTTCCTTAATTTTGCACCAACCAACTTCAATACCGCAACTTTGACCTGTTAGCTTCAATATTGCAACTTGTCCTGCTACTTCGACCTTGCAATTTCAGTTTGTAAGCTTCTCAAAAAACCTTAATCCAAACTCATCCTTAGACCTTCCTAGAGCAAGACAACTCTCCCAAGGTTAATGAGGTCAATATAAAGTTTTCTTCCTTCCAATTATAATATTTTGCACTTCGTTCTACTACAACTTGGACCCACTATTTTCAGCCTCCTTCTGTAGCACCAAAAACCATAGATCTTCGCACGTGTGAGAAAGATAGAGCCCAAAAACAAGAAACTTTGTCCTTCTTCCTTCTCCAAGACCTTCCCTCTTCTTTTATGCTCCTCCCATCTCCATATTGAACTCTTCTTTGATAGATCAAACTTGTGTGAGTGAGTGTGTCCACATGAGGTCGAACTTATTCTTTATATAGCCTTCTCAAGGGGTTAAATTCCCTTCTTTAGGCCAACTTGTACTTTTAGAGCTTCCAGGACTTTCAAGACTTAAAAATAATTATTTTTTACAAATATATTTTTGCCCATAAGGGTCTTATAAACATTATGCCGACTCCTTTGACTCTTGACAATAAATCTTAAGACCTAACAAACCATAGAAGCACAAAGAACATGCTTTTACCCAGAATACCATCAATAATAAGCACGAAACCCATGCTTTAATAATAATAACTTTTTCTTTTTCTTTTTTTGCTTGTTACATAGGATACATTGAAATGACTAAAACAATTATGAAGACCGAAACTAGTGACATTTCTCAGCACTCCCTCTTAACTAGGGAGGTATTCATAATTGTACAACCAGTACAACATCATATCTGAAACTGAAGAGTTCTCACAAGAAGAGTCATATTGATAAGCCATATTGTAAGCATCATCATCATAACCAACATTATCTCCGAGGCTTAACTAGACAAGCTACTCTTTAATCAAGAACATTATGTTGGGAGGCTTTACATGTGATACCACACTACCTCTACAAGATACATATCCCATTCAGATGTCTACAAGGTATGTCCTTTTAGAACTATTCTTATTTTGAATGATCAATCTTCTGTCCTCAAAGAATATCGGTCCCCAAGTTGGTGACTAAGCAAATTAGAACTTGTTAATAAGATCTTTGAATATGCCTCCATAGTAATATATTTGGAAGTGACTACTTAACACAAGAAATCGTGATATCGCTCAATGGATGTTTATGTCACACTTTAGGTTGAAAATCAAGTCTTGTTTTTTTCCAAATTTTTACAAATTGTATTTGCTCTCCACAACATGGTAACCATTTCGGTGTCACTTTGGTGTGAGGGCCCTCAGTTCCTCAATAATTATTGTATGGGGATATCCTTGAGATCGTTGGTTTCAAAGTGAAATCATATGTTGCTACCACCACTACGAGGTTCTATTACCATTAGATTTCGTTATAGTAGATGATGGCATGTGGTCGAATGCTGAACATATTTTTCATGTGATTCGAGTCCCATTTGAAGGCATTTCCCGATTAGTACTGACACCTACTAGTAGCACAATGGAAGCGTACAGTAGCAGATTCGTTCAAATCCTACTGCTTCATTCACGACAGAAACCGTTGCTTGCAAGTTCAATGAGGGTTAGTGCTTTTCCTGGTGTGGATATTATGGTAAAGGTCTACAACATCAACAAACATGTCAACATAAGAATCTCATTTCTCATAGTCCTTGTGCATTATAGCGAGAACATAGAGTTAATTGCAGATCCATCATCGACCTGGCCTTCTTGTTACGGAATTGGATGAATTACGTAGGTTTCACTAGCTATTAACTCCTCTATTACACTTTTTTTTGTTTTTGAACAGATCCATTGTTACAGAGTTTGAGGAGCGAGGGAGCATATATGGTCTTTCCAAGATAAATGTCTTCAAAAATCTTTGGTACTGCACCATCAAAACATAGCCTTTCCACACACATCAATGTGTTGGAACCTTCTGTCCTCTATATTATGTTTCACATGTTCCTTTTAGGACCACCTTCGCATTATTCTCAAAAGCTTCAAGAGCGGTTGTTGTATCAGTGCTAAGAAAAAAAGAATTGACAGTCCCAACACCAACTATAACAACTCTCCCTTTCTTAAGATGACAAATTGCATGTCATCGAATGTATGGCTATGCGATCTCTGACATCTTGAAAGCGATATGAACACGGGTTTGAATGCCCAAATTCTTCATGTCAACCTAATGAATAATGGAATTCATGATAGTTGCTAAGGATTTCAAGGGAGAGAATGAAAGGCGTGGATAACTCAAAGTAAAGACTAACGATAAAGAATGAAGGAATTGCAAAGACTTCCATATAGTGAGAGAAAGCACATACACAAAATATGTGAGGTATCGTTTTGAGCATAAAGATTTTATTTACATTAAAAAGAATGTTTTGTTTTTGGATATATTAGTGTGAATATGCATGTGAAGGTGATTGGTAATTAAAAATTTTAAATAAGGAATATGCATGGTGGTTGGTATTAGTTAAAAGTATGGAGATTAGACTTTTCTTGAAAAAAATTGCTTTGTGGATTTATTTGTTGCATGTTTTCCTTAAGAAAATTGACAATTTAAAGAGAGAAAATTTGCCGAAAAGGTTTGGTGAAAGCCTTTGAGAAGAGATACGAAGTGGTTTATGGGCATGCAAATAGTGTAGTTGGATTTGTGTATTCAATGTACTTGAACACCTGCTACGATCTATGTATTTAGTCTATGAAGGCCTGGCCTTCCTCTCTTCTTATTCTCCTTCAATTCTCCTCGAAGACCTACCCTTCCTCTTCTTATTCACATTGAGGCCTGCCCTTCCATATTTTACTTATTAAATTGCATTGGAAACAAATGTATTTTCAATTGAAGCTAACACCCTTTTCAAAGTTAATTTGAAGTGTGTTTTAAAGAAAATGGGTAGACTCGAAGATTTGTTAGAGTTATTAAGCACTCTAATGATGTCTATTATTCATAACATATTCAAAATCAACAAGGACACTCTCTTTTCCATCCAAACCTATTTGCAAAATGCATAACACAAGATCAAGTTTCCGCAATTCGAATCTCAACTACAACAAGATGAGCTACAATAGAAGAGTTGTCATTATTAATCGGTTTTTGTTCAGAAGAACTTTCTTTTTGAGTCTAAAGTTGACTCCCATTAGCAGTTAGAATTTAGTAGAAAACATGGCCTTCTTAGGAGTAGATTTGCATAAAGATGCAGAGGTTCAACTTACACTTCCCAAGCCCATCATTAAAGCTTGGGAAGAAGTTGTTAACAACAGGAACAAAACTGGTCTTGGATATGACAAGGATGTGTCCCTTCATATTCGAGACTATTCCAATCCCATTTAATTTCATAGTGTTGCGTTTCTCCAAGATGATTCATCTTCATTTGCTCCTATTGCACAACCACAACATATTTGTAGATACCAACATTGTAATTGAGTTGGTCGTGTGAAATATCAATGTTTTGATCTTTGTTATTGTGAGTATTGTGGTAAGCACACTCATAATTCAGACATGTGAAGCCCTAATTTGGGAAAATTAACTAAGTTTAACAAATTCGATGCTCAAAATCCAGACAATAATATTTAAAGCAGACTTTACCAATTTAATACATAGATACATACCTGGCTTCCACGTTTGAAGTCAACCCCAAGTTGCTGTAGCTCCAACTTTGCTTCGTTACCAAAATGACCAAATCCTCCCTGCCAAATTGGGCACAACCTCGGTATCTAGTTCTAGAATGCTTCACAATTGAAGCACTCTAGCTCTTGTGCCCAAAACCCCAAGAACAATCAAGACTCAATATTTATTTTGGTTCCGTTTGTGACTCTCCTCACCGTTCTTTTGCATCTGTGAAACTAGAAATTTCCATCCCCTTTTCATGCCTCCCTTCGGTCTCTTTTATATCCTTTGATGTCCATTGCCTTCCATCCTATGATGTCAGTCTCTTCTTTTGTTTAGAGACAATTGATTTTTTTATTAAATGGAGTGTTTGGGTATAATCTTTTTAATTATCTGTTTGGGTATAGTCATTTATTCATATAATTTATAATTTATCATTATCTTATTTTGATTTAAATTACTTTACCTATGCGCTAATTAAATCACTTTAATTAAAAGTTAATAAATTACTTTAGTTAGGCTAAAATTATAAATGAATTACATTTAATTTATAATTCATTGCGTGTCATATAATAATATATATTATATATATATTATTATTATATTTTATAATATCAAACCCTCTTGAATATTCATTATATTACCACCACCTTAGGAATTGACTTCGATCATCATTTTATTACTTTAAACTTAGACATTTTCCGATGTTAGCCAGTGTGTGTACTAGTGCAGTACATGTGATACATGCATATGTAGCTAACATATGCATGTCTCGTAGTCATGCTAAAATTTCTATGTTCCCTATAGCTCAAGGTGGGCCATTACAAGACATGTGTTAGAGAAATAAGATTCATGCAAGAACAAATATTCACAATGGATGGATCTCTTCTTAGCAATCGTTTTCAACAACCAAGAAGATATATTGGTCATACCACATAATTTGTTCTTGAGGATTGACACATATTGCAGTAGAGATTTCTTCATCTTCTCACCTTGTATATGATAGGGGGGAATTGATGATCAACTACTTGCTTCAAAGATTTATCAAGCTAGCTTAAGGCACAACCTAATCTAGTGCTAGCTACTATAGCCTAGAGCTAGAGTCAGCCATAACCAGATTTATACTCCATGAACATGTTTTCTGTTGGTGGTTTGCCTTAAATCACCACTGACAGAAGACTTTGGTTTCTGCTACATTAATTTATGGTCAACTTTAAACCAACATCAGGAAGCACTTCCACCAATATAAGACTTCAACTTCTAGGCATATTTGGAACTATTAAAGGAACTGCTTTGAGCTTTAGTCCCAGAGTTGGTGGTCAACCTTAAACCACCATGAGTAGAAACCTCAAGTTCTTCTACCTCATTTGGTTTATGGTATTCCTTAAACACCATTTCAGAGAGCACATTCAACCATTGGTTTCCATGCATTTTTTGCACTTTAGCTCTCTTCTCAGACTCATATACACCCCTTTGGATTAATGGGGGGGATGTTGGACACCTAATCCGTTAGGGTTATGGTGTGGAATGTGGACAGATATTGAAAGTCCAAGAGACCTTGGAAGTTGAATCCAACAGTCAAAAATGTTGTATTTATATGTAGATCATCTTTAATGAATGCAATTCATGCCCATTCTTTCATTCTGGTTACACATTTCAACAATAACTATGCTACTATTAAATCAGATACAAATTTTCATAAATGCCACTAACGAGCTGGTTACAACATGTCTTTAAAGACTTGAAACCACACAACTAGGAAACAAATTGTTCACCAAACACTCAAACTAAGATCTTTTGACAATTTGGTAGTGATCACTTTACAATAAGATTTCAATTCAATTTTCTCCATCAATATATACAATATATATATATAATTAATATATAATTATATTTATACATAATTGATTTTGTGTTATCAAAAGTTAAGTATAGTCAAGCACAAGTTTATGCAAAAATAACTATAAATAATTGCTTGGTGAGCGCCTCAATCAGTTGGTAGAATTGTAAATGTTTGACATTGGACTTGGGTAAAAGATAATAATAATTATATTATTATTAATTATATTAATAAAATTAAAAATTTTCACTCAATGAAATTATAAAATAAAAATATAATAAAAAAAATAAAATATATATATTTTAATTGATATAAGTAGAATTAAACCGACCAGCTTAACTGGGATCTACCATGCACCAAAGAGGATCACATCTATGAGAGGCAAATCTTTTTAGCCTGAAAAGAGATTTGATCCTTCTCACACTAGGAGATCCAGAGTTAAGCTCGATCTGGTCTGTTTGCTATAATCAATTTTAGAGACTAATAGTAATAATATAAAATTTTCTTTTACATTAACTTTACTATATAATATAATATGATAATATTTATATTTACATCAATAAGTGTTTTTATTTTGAAATTAGGATGCAAAAAGATAGGTTGAATATATTCAAAATATCTTACTCTCTTTTTCAAAGACTTAAACTCATGTAGTTAGGGAAATGAATTGTTCACCAAATCACTTAAACTAATTTTTTTGAACAATCATATATCAATTTTAAAGAATATCTTTGAGATTAATCGCATCATTAGTTGTTGGTCACAACTCAAATTTTTTATTAATTACGCCATAAGGCATTTCCCTCTTAGAAGAACTCCCCTCCAATGCCACCTGCCCCTTTGTGTGCCTTTGATTTAGGTGTTAGACGATAGAAATCGCCTCTGCCATCAGATTAAAAATTGGTATTAGTCAGTTACAATTCTCTAACAAGATTCCATTCTCTTTATTTTCTTCACCAAAATCATCTTGTGCTTCATTTGCGTCTCCTGCATGACCGCCATTTCCATTCTCCATTTCCAAATCAACTTCACTTTTTCTCTTCTGATCTGTGCTCTTTGTCTTGTTCTCTGACTTCTTTGATGCATTCTGTTTTTGAAAATCTTCCTAGGAAGTTTTAAGAGGATCTAAAAGCTCAAGAATTTCCATTTCCTCAATAGCTTTGAGAACATCTTCTACATTTATTGTTTGCCTCTTTGATTCACAACATATGTCATTTGTTGTGGCAGAGAGGTAGTGTATGAACATGTGGGCACTTTCAGAGCAAGCTAAAAGGGCTTCCTTGTGAATGGCGATGTCCTTGGTGGAGGAAGAAGGATTGTCGTTCATTAGCTAGCTCAGTCTCCCCTTCACCACTCTCCTAACGTTGGCCCGTGGAAGGTCTCGTACCTCGCTTGTGCTCGCCATTGTAGCAAATGTTTTCAAACCCCGACCCACTCTGTTATAACCTAGTTAGTCATTGTGAGAAGTTAGTTTTCACCTCCACGGGTATATATCATCAATTATTTTTTTCCTTTTTTTTTTACTACGGTCACGACACCTACCCCTACCTCTTCCCCTACCCTGCATATCACCTCTACCTTTGCCTCTACCCCCTGACCATGCCCGCCAAGCCCTTCTATAATTATGGTTTCCTCCACCTGCTTGGTCAGTATGTTCAGTGCCTGCTTCAGAGAATCCTTGCCCACAAGTCTAGGAGTGGCAGATACAGGCGTTGGGCCTGGCCTAGCCTATTGCCCACCTATGACTCACCTCACAGGACAGGCATGTCGGTTTTATTCAGTTAAATTTGTTCCAGTTTGTGTTGACAGAGGGGAAACAGGCATGTTGTGTCCATAACCCAGTGTTCATCTAAATCCAGGCATTGAAGGGAGCACTTTTGCAGGTTCTTCCGAGCTACGCATTACGGTTTGCTCCAACTGTTTGAGAAAGATGGCATTTGTGGGAGCCCAAGAAGGGATTTTTTGCAGGGGTCTTGACTCAATCTCTTTTGCAGATGGGGGCTTTTTGCTTCCTCACCCATGGCCTGCCTCGAAAGCAAGGGAAAGATCAACTACCCATGCTTTGAAAGGGTTGTATGCGACACCTTTTGAAGCTAACTCGGAGGAGCCATCACTCGACGTCTAGAGTGGGGATACCAATACTCAGCCTCTCCCTTGGCATACATGAGTGGAAACCTTGCTCACATGCTATCTCGGCAATGCTCCTTCATGGCCTTGTCGAGTGGGTAATTGGCTCCATGAGGGCTCTTCTTCATCATCATCTTCCTCTTGCGGTTGCTCCCTTGGCTTTGCAGGTGGCTTATCGATGGCATTTTTGTTGCTGCTCGCTAGAGGGATCAATCCTCAAACTTTGCTGGTCCCCGACGAAAATGGGGAACTCCATAACACCATAGAAGAAGAATAGGGGAAATTTTTATTATCCATATAACGCCTTACATCTAGAGAAATGCTTATGTTTTTTTTTTAGGGTATTTTTAGTTAGCTATTTCATGGAGGATTTGAACTGTTAATTTTTTAATAAAGATATCTTAACAATATACCTATTCACTGTAAATTCAAAACCCCATAACCAATATTTAAATATTCTGATATGTTTCCGTCAAGCATGCTCTCTTAGCAAACTGTGGATGGTTGCAGATACTCAAACTACCCATCATGGAAGAGATACAAGCAATTACTCTATTGTAATTGGTAAACATGATTGCATCCTATCCATTTTCCAATTTAAAGTCTAGGTGAATTTCTACTTGTTTCCATTATTCTCTTAAAGGTTTGACAAAAATCACATTGGCTTCAATCTCTTCATTCCACAATAGGTTGCTCCATTGGAGTAGTTGCAATAACAACAATATTCTTAACTTATTATTCAAAGAGAGAAAAAACACATGGTTGGGGTATCGCTAGTTATTAGAGAAGGGACATTGAAGTGATTGCACCCCCTAGATCTCCAATAAGCAATTTTCCAACATTCTCTTATGAAGAACTTCGACAGGATACAAATTGCTTCCACGAGGAAAATGAAATTGGTGGTGGGGGATATGGGTCGGTCTATCTGGGAAAACTTTGGGACAGACGAACGGTGGCGGTGAAGAGATTTTATCAGGAGAACTCTAGGAGAGTTGAGCAATTTATTAACAATGTATCCATGTCTTCATCATTGAATCATCCATATGTTGTTCACCTTTATGGTTACACCCCTGTAGATAGTATAGAGTTGCTTCTGGTATACGAATTTGTTTCAAATGGGACCTTGGTCAATCATCTTCATGGCGATCGGAAATGTCTCAAAGGATTACCATGGAACGTTTGCTTGAACATTTCCATTCAAACAACAAAGGCCTTCATGTTCCTTCACAATATTGACCCACCTATATTCCACAAAGATGTGAAATCCTCTAATATTCTCTTGGATGAGCAATTCAATGTCAAGGTTGCAGATTTTGGTCTTTGGAGTAGTGCTTGTAAATGCCTCGCATGTGACTACTTCCCTACAAGGCACACTAGGGTATGTGGACCCAGAGTACCATCACTATTATCAACTGACAAAGAAATCAGATGTGTACAACTTCAAGGTCATTTTGGTGGAGATCATCTCTGCCAAATTAGCAGTGGACATAAATCAGAATATAGGGGAAATCAACCTTGTCTTCATGGCAATATCGAAGATCGAAGAAGGGGCTTTGCATGAACTATTGGATCCGCAACTAGACATTGAAAAAAATGATGAGGTGAAGGTCATGGTAAGTGCAATTGCATAATTGGCCTTTAGATGTATGGTGTCAGAGAGTGATGACATACCACACATGAAAGTTGTTGTTTCCCAACTTAAGAAAATAAGGGTTGTCTTTCCAAGTCCATATGAATGTTGGGGCATTAACAAACAACCATCATCTCCCACCTCACACCTCAGTGCATGTCATCTCCCACCTCATAATGGTGATGCAAGAAATTTGTTGGAGTAATATTTGAATGATGTCAGTTTATGGTATAATGGGATAATCTTATGTTTAGAGAGGATTATTTTAAATTTAAAGCTCCAAACACTAGGTAATCCTAGCAACTCTTACTACTGTAAAGTCTGAACACTGATGCTATGTTTTAGTCATTGCATGTTATTCCAAACATGATAAATGTTTTCATAAATAAGTGTCCTACATTGAAATTTCTCCTCATTGTTTAATACTTTTAAGTTCTCATCTTATTAGCCAACAAGAAAGGCGGTCGACAGTAGTCAGCTGTACCCACCATTACTTAAAAAAAAAAAAAAAATCAAAGTCTCTTTATCCATTAAAAACTATGAACAAAACCTGCCCACCAACTCCTAGTCAACCCTAGTGCAAAATAACACTTTAAAGTAAAATTCTACCTCCACTTTTTTCCATTCAAAGCTCTTCGTTGTTGAAAACAACATAGATTAAAGAGTTCCTTTTTAATTCTTTAAATGAACAACATAATAGAATTGAGCATTGAGTTAGCTTTGGATTTGGTTATTAGCCAGAATTTATGTGTGCTCCCCATAATGCAAAACAATGGATCCCAAAAGAGCTGAGTTCCCATAGTGGGAGGTACAGGGTACATACACAAAAGATTTGTAAGGGAAAGCTCGTCTCTTGGTCATCCCACTTACCTTTTGTACCCTCCCGTAGCAACTCAGAAAGACAAATTGGAACTCCTCATTTTCTTCAAACAATCTAGTGCCCACCTTCTGCAAGTAGGTATTGTTATTTATTTTTAGGGCCTCTTTATGAATTGCATGCATACATCCAAGAGAATGTCCATTACTCACTAATTTCCTTCAGGGTTCATTGGATGATCATGAGAGTTTGGTGACTGTTGTGAAGCAAGTGGATGTGATATCATCTCTGGAATGAACTATTGTTCGCAATGAGATAATTCAACAACTGAAACTAGTAGATGCTATTAACGAAGCTGGCAATATCAAGGTGTTCTCTTTTTCAGGATTTTTTTCCCTTCCGTTTTGGATTTTCACATATACAAGTAACTGAAATTCTTGATCTCCATTTTTAATTAGTATTTCATGTTTTAATGTCCACTCCGACCAGTAAGGCCTGTGGGCAGATTAGTAAAATTGGGTGTTTAAACATTTGTGTTAAACTCCCACAATTTATAATTTTTGTGACTGGTTTTTGAAATGTTTGGATTTCAACAACATTTTTCTGATTAAGCTTTTGATTCTCACCATGATTCAATACTAATGGGAGATAAGAACAACATAATCAAAATATGCAAAATTGGATAAAGTATAATTGCCTTCAGGGTTCATTGGATGATCATGAGAGTCTGGTGACTATTCTGAAGCAAGTGGATGTTGTGATATCATCTATGGCAGGAACTATTAATCGCAATGAGAAAATTCAAAAACTGAAACTAGTGGATGCTATTAAGAAAGCTGGAAATATCAAGGTGTTCTCTTTTTCAATATTTTTTTCTCTTCCGTTTTGGATTTTCACATATACAAGTAATTGAAATTCTTGATCTCCCTTTTTAATTAGTATTTCATGTTTTAATGTCCACCCTGACCAATAAGGCCTATGGGAAGATTAATAAAATTGGGTGTTTAAATATTTGTGTTGAACTCCCACAATTTATAATTTTTGTGATTGATTTTTGAAATGTTTGGATTTCAGCAACACTTTTCTGATTGAGCATTTGCTTCTCACTATGACTCAGTACTAATGGGAGACAAGAACAACATAATTAGATTAAAAAAAAATATGCAAAATATGATAAAGTATAAGCCCCTCAATTACAATGTATATGCTCTATGATCATTTGAACACCATATGATTTGTGTGCTTCAAGTATATCTTATTGTGTATAGAGCATTCGAAACTAGGCGTTGATCCCTGGGCCCTGAACATAACAATATGCATCTGCCCACCAACCAATATCCTCTCACAGAAGGAGGTTGATGATCCTCGGGCCCTGAACATAACAATATACATCTGCCTACCAGCCAATATCCTCTCACTGAAGGAGGTTGTGGAGATATGGGAAAGGCTTATAGGACAGCCTTGGTGAAAAATAACATTTCAACCGAAGAATGGCTCAAGTTTATGGATGGTTTGTATCTTTTTAAGCAATGCAAAAAGAGAGGCATATTGATGGGCTTATTGATTTATGTGAAGAGATGATATTAGATTATCATGTAGAATTTTTAGGTTTTGACTTTGAAAATTTTGATTACAGGTAAGCCTCTTGAACTACAGATTGCAATTTCCCATGCCAACCAAATATTCTATGAAGGTTATACTGCAAATTTTGAGATTGGACCGAAAGAGCGAGAATCCTCAATGCTTTATCCATATGTCAAATACACAAATATGGAATCCTTCTTGAAGCATTATGTATAAGCTTTTATTATTTGGGTCTTGCGATCATAATAATGCTTAGTTTTCTGAAGTGTAGTATTGTTGGATAAAGTCAATTTGGCATCTAATCCTAATGGTAAGAAGTCTAATTTTGTATTTCATGCCTCTTGCAAAAGAGAACTAATGAGCGTTTAACAACATGAGGCATAAAACTATGACCTCCAATGTTAACTCTTTTGATTTTCATCAATTTACTTGTCACTTGCAACAACTTATAAATAAATTTCCTTTGATTCTTTCCTTTCTTTGTATGGTTTTTCTAATTGATATGCCTATAACATAAATTATTGAAATAGTGTGGATTTTTTCTTATGTAACAAGAAATGAGCTCTGTGCACCCTCAAGGCCTTACAAAACTGCACAACTCAAGTTACACAAGCCAAAACTTTGAAGAATACCAGGTTTGTGCTATTACTGTTGATGTGGTCAGTGATATATGTAGGGCATTAGATGACAATGTGGTGATATGGAATTATTGCCCTTGCAAATTTAAGAAAAATGATGAACATATTACATTGAAACCTTTGAAATTGATGAGAGTGGGATTGTGTATGAGCATTGGAAGGTGTAATGGTGATAACTGAAATTTCTGAAAATTTTATCTCATTACAAATCAATGACGAGCTTGAATTTTGAGCATTGGAATGCATAATGGTGATGCAAGAAATTTGATGGAGTAATATTTTGATGATGTCAATTTATGGTATAATGGGATAATATTCTATTTAGAGAGGATTATTTTAATTTCCAAAAACACGTTGTATCTTTACGACAATTATTTTTTTCTCTCTTTCACTTTGATTTCAAATAATGACTTTGGTTTCCTAAGTTTAGTTTCATTCCTCTTGTTTGATTCCATTCCTCTCTGGTTTGATTGGCAAGGGAAACCATATTCAAAGAGTTTATGAAAATTGTGGAATTGAAAATTGCAAATATAAATTTAGGAACAAGACTCCCTTTTAATTAATGGTGGGACGTCAATGATGCTCAGTAGTATGACTTTTTATAATCAAATGATATTGTTATTATTTTATTTAAATTTTGATTTTGATGACGATTT